>LPNX010904356.1:0-39872 GCA_001517045.1 Pseudotsuga menziesii
GATGATGATGATGATGATAACGATGGTGATGATGAAGGTGATGAAGATGATGAAGATGAAGAAGATGAAGATGATGTTGATGGTGATGGTGATGGTGATGATAATGAGAAGAATGAGGATGGTGGTGATGATGATGATGATGAAGGTGATGATGATGATGATGTTCATGATGTTGATGGCGATGATGATGACTTAGCTCAAAGATCCAAGAGTGGAGAACTTAGATCATAAGAGTTTGGAGGATAATGGTCCATGCAAGGGCGTGATAGCATCAAAATTATTTTTAGTCACTAACTAGAATGTCATTAAGAGGTCATGCGTGATGGTTTGAGGAATTTTTACTATCAATGATATGTTTACAAACCTCTTGTAGGGATTAAAGAAATTCTTTCCTCTTGTGACCAGGTCTATAGCCTAAAGAACCATGCTTGACTCATGTCTCATGCACAATGTCCTAAAAGTCAATGAAGACCTTAAATTGAGGGAAATTTAATTGAACCTATGATTGCTACTTGGGAATAACTCAAATGATTCTAGTGAGCATTCTTAGAAGTAGGATCCAGGGACTGTAGTGAGAATTCTTAGGAGTAGGAACCAGGGACTTATGCATTAATAGTTCATGGTAAGGATCATGGTTCATGAAAGGGCACCCATAACATCATTACTATTTCTATAAGGCATTAACTAGCCTTACCATTAAGAGGTCATGTGTGTACTTGTTTAAAAAAAATTGATGATCATTTCATGCTTACAACCTTCATGTAGGGCCAAAGGCAACTATTTCCTCTGGTGATCATGTCTGTACAACATAGAGAACCACACCTATTGCTCAATACGTCCAATAAGGATATAACTCCGAGTTTTACATCATCTATACAAAGGGTAGGCCTTGTGGTCTAGGCCATGCTTTATGACCAAATACTAGAGACAAAGGCCCTAAGACCCGTTCCTCTATGAATCATGTATCATGTATCATGCACATGCTCTTAAAAACCAATTTCAAATAAATTTTTATAAAAAATTTATTATTTGTCTCGGGCCTACAGTTGATTAATTGTATTTATTGTTCATATAGGTTTGTTTAGTTAGTGTTTTATCGATTTTTTTCAATCCTCCATGAATTCACGGAGGATTGAAAAAAATCGGGCAGCATTTCGGCTTGCCCGAGACACATTTCAAAAATAAACCGGTAGCATAAACCCTACCGGTTGACATAATTTATATATATATATAACAAATTAACAAAAAAATTCAATTTAACTACAAATTTTCAAAAATCCAGCAGCATTTCTGCTTGCCGGTACACATTTTAAACATGAAAATTATAAAAATATAAATTTACTAAATTTGAAAACAAAACTATAAAAACATACATTTAATAAATTTGAAAACAAAATTATAAAAATATACATTTATCAAATTTTATAAATTTATAAAAAAAAAGTTTAAATTTCATTTAAATTCCATTTAAATTGAAAAATGTTACCTCTTTGCTCCGACATTGTGATGAGGATGGGTTGCTTTGGGGTGATGGTCGCTGTTGCCCGGTCGAGTTCGCTGTCCCTCGATCGAGCTCTGTCCCTCGGTCGAGTGATTGAAAATGACAATTGGGGCCCCCGCGGCCCCTATTTATAAATTTTTTTTAAAAAGGTACCTCAACTGAGGTATGTACCTCGACCGAGGTCCATACCTAAGTCAAGGTATTTATTAACCCTCGGTCGAGATTATAATACCTCGACCGAGGGTTAATAAATACCTCGGCCGAGGGCTGAAAAAAACCTCGGTCGAGGGCTGAAAAAAACCTCGGTTGAGGGCTTTATAGAACCTCGGTCAAGGTATTAATACCTCGGTCGAGGGCTTAACAAGCCCTCAACCGAGGTACATTTTTTTTTTTTTGGCAAGATGCGCTTGCCAAAAAGTGTTACCCAAGTCCGTGGATTCACCCTTACCTTAGGTGACATTGTTGCACATTATTCCCTTAAAATACAAGGTGTCAAATTCAAATTATGCACATTTCAAAAGATTATCTGGATTTTAAAAATAGTAAATTATAATTTTATTCCATTCACAAATATCTAGATGATGAAAATATTGTAAATAATAGTAAATTTTAGTTTTATTCCATTCACAAATATCTAGATAATGAAAGTATTATAATGTACATTGTTGTGTTTAGTTATTTATCATGCACAATTCATGTTTTAGTTATTTATCATGCACAATTATGTTAAAGATTAAGAAATAGAAATGAAGCAGAAAATGGTGTAACACACAATGGGCATATTGATTTCCTTCTCATTATTAAGCAACAACATATCTAGGGCTACATAACATTAATACCATGGGCCAATACTATGGGTCATTAATCAAGATAAGGTGACCAAATCAACTACTCAACTAACTAACCAATTAGTGATGCATTTGACCATGGAGATTACTTTCTGTTAAGAACCTGTGTCAACCCTCTTTATTTTGTTAGTATAATTTGTCGAATGCATATGCTTTATAAGTCATCCCATTAGTATGTTGTATTATCCGACATTCATGGGGAGTAATTAATAGTTGTTAAACCGTCCAGTTAATATGTTGCACTATCCCACATTCATGGGGACTAATAGTTGTTTCGATTAGACTTAGTATATAACTATGTGTTGAGGCTAATGAAGGCATCCAAGAGTAATTTTGTATTGTGCTTACTCAAATAAGGTTTCCCCCTCGAATTGGTCGACGATTAATAATATCTCTTATGTCCGTGCATTCTCATTGTTTATTGGGGAGCACGGGGGCTTCACTTGTTGACTTATATCCTATCACGTTAGTTCATATTGTGGGTTTTAAAATTATTAAAAATTGAACCAATATATTGCAGGTATTGGGGGGATGAGGGGTTTAAGGTGGGGGTGGGTAGGGTGGTTTATAAGGATTGAGGTATAAAAAGGGGTGGGGAGGAGGTTTTAAGTATTGAGAGGGGGTTTCAACAAAAAGAGTTTGGTTCAATATCTCTGGAAATTAAGGGTATTCTTTAATATCCCACGATCGCACATGCTATGTGATATGTTCACTAAGTGAAGTCCACGTGTTGGGGAGGTTCTTCACATCTGGTGTCAGATCACTTTATTGGGCTCGTTGGGTGGAATTTATGCCAATTTTTTTCTTTTGCAGTGCTTCCTAGCGCTATGATTATTGCAGTAGTTCTTCTTCTTGCAACAATATTATTCATTCGGATAAGGGAATAAACCCTATCCTCTTAAATGTTGGAAGTACTTAGGCATAGCCCTAAAAATCATTATGAGGAGTACCATAGGAACCCCGAAGTAGCTAGCCACTGAGAGGACTTGCCAAGCAAAAAGGGAAACTACCCCTACCTGATTTACTAGTTCCCGCTCATGAGGTAAACCAAGAGCTGTCGTTTGTGGCAAAGCGGTTATTAGTTTTATCTGAGACGTGGAGTGAGGGGTATTGCCCCAATACGCAAGTCGTTGGACAACATTGGTGGCTGAGTGAATCCGTTAAACCATTAGGAAGTTGAACATACCTGGGTTCCATATCCATTTACAGTTGATAAAGTGCAAATTTCTAGAACCACCACAGATCATTTCCTCCATTTCTAGTTGATAAAGTGCAGCTTTCCAGAACTGCCATAGATTATTTCCTCCATTTCCAATTGATAAAGCACATCTTTCCAGAACTGCAATAGATCATTTGCACCGAAAAAAATAAAAAAATAAAAATATATATATATGATTTTTTGCCATATCTTCTTTGATTTAGCTCCATTTACCTTGAAAATTCATTGTAACCCCCATAATCCCATTCTTCATATTCCTTCCTTGAGGACCTTATCCCAAATTCCACTTCCTAAAGCCCTAAATTCCACATTTGTCTATTTTTAGAGTTTTCCATAAATTTTTTGATTCTCACCCAATCACCTTCAAATTTTTCCATGCTGTTTGTTTCCCATTTCTGCTTCCTTGTCCCTCTTTGGAAATTTTTCCAATTCCTTCACCACACCTCTAAAGTTTTCATTTTCTGCTTCTTGTCCCTAATGCAGTGTCTAAAACCCCGTAAAACCCCAACTTACCCCCCCCCCGAGTTTTCCCCAACTCAAAATTTTCCTTTTCTAAACCCCTTTAAGTTTTTGTTTTCCTATCCATTTCCCAAAAAACAAATATGCTTATGGTCGTCACCTGTGCCAGAGAAAATAAACAAATGGAAGAATAAATTGCCACTATCAAGTCCAAACTCAAAGATATGGATCCAAAATATCTTGGCCTCCATATTCAACATTCACCCATGAATAACCGATGACATCCTGAGTCTTCTGCAGATACTGGGTTCTCTTCCTCTAGCAACTTCCGTGGGTCGAAGCTGTATTTTCCTCGCTTCAATGGTGATGATCTGTTTGGATGGATTTACAGTGCAAAACAATATTTCAGTCTGCATAACACTTTTGATGTCAATAAAGTCACACTTTCATCCTTTCATTTGGAAGATGCATCCATTCAATGGTTCCATTGGTACATCAAGGCTCATGCAGAGCCAAACTGGACAGATTTTTGACAACTTCTTTTACAATGATTTGGCCCTAGTGCTTTTAATCAATTCATAGGAGAACTCACAAAACTTGACCAAACTGGAACTATGGGGGAGTATCAGAAATAATTTGAGAAATTGGCCAATCACACCGAAGGATTTCTTAATGCATTCTACTTGAGTTGTTTTATCAGTGGTCTGAAGGACGTAATCCGATCTGAGGTTAAAATGTTATGTCCCAACACAATGATGGAAGCCATAGGGTTGGCTAAGTTAGCAGAGGATAATATCAGGGCTCAACAACACTCCAAATTCACTTTTGTTCCATTCAAAAATATGGGTCCCCCAAGACCCTGAATTCTGCTAGCTCCTAGAACCACTCCCATCAAGCATTTGTTTAAAGCATATATGCATGAACATCAGGAAAAAGGGATTTGTTATAATTGTGACGAGAAATTCACCTGGGGACATCAATGTGCTGAGAAAAAGCTCTATCTCTTGGATGCAGATTCTCTACCTACACCTAAAATTTTTATGATGCTCAGGATCCAGTAGATGTTGAGGGACATTCAACAACTTCCTACTCAATATGACCAGCCAGAGATATATCTCCATGCATTAGCAGGAGTCACCACTCCACAAACCATGCAGGTCAGAGGTTTCTTCAAAAAAATCCCTCTTACAATACTCATTGATTCTGGTAGCACTCATAACTTCATTGACCCCAGGATCGCAAAATAGGATGATTGTTTTATGCATCCTTACTCCAACTTTGAAGTCATGATTTCCAATGGGGCCACATTACCTTGCAAAGGGAATTCTCGTAATGTGTGAATCTCTATTGTGGATTATAACTTGTGCTATGGCATGTTTTTCTTTCCCTTAGGCAGATGTGATGTGGTTTTGGCCTCTCAATGATTACACACACTTGGACCCATTTTATGGGATTTTGCTGAACTTTGGATGCATTTTTCAATCAATGGTCAAAAACACACATTGAGGGGCTTACAACCAGGGTCTCTCAGCATCATCAGTTCGCATCACATGGAAAATCTCCTTAATAAGAGTTCATGTGGTGTCATCGCTCACATCCATTCGTTCAGATGCAACCTTTAATGGTGTCGACTACTCCCTTGGATATACAACAAATTTTGGATCGATATGCACATGTGTTTACTATGCAAGTGGGATTTCAACCTTCAAGACCAAAGGACCATCATATGCTTCTCCTTCTTTAAAGCGTTCCTCCCAACATCAGGCCCTATCGCTACCCATTTCACCATAAGACAGAGATTGAGATGCTTGTCTACGACTTACTGAACCAAGGTGTTGTTCTCCCTAATAACAATTCCTTCTCTTCACCGATTCTTCTCGTCTAAAAAAAAGATGGGTCGTGGCACCTCTACATCGAATTTCGAGCACTTAATCACATCACAATCAAGCATAAGTTTCCAATTCTTGTTGTTGGTGAGATTCTAGATGATCTCCATGGTGCTTATTTTTTCTCCAAGTTGGATCTTTGTTCTAGGTATCACCAAATTCGGGTTCATGAAGATGATATCCCTAAAACATCTTTCCACACACATGATGGCCACTATGAATTTTTGGTCATGCCATTTGGCCTCACAAATGCTCCTTCCACATTCCAGGCATTAATGAATAAAATATTCTGGTCCTATATGTGAAACTTAATTATGGTCTTATTTGATGATATCCTCATCTATAGTAAAACATGGGATGAGCATCTGCAACATCTAGATATTGTACTGCAACTTTTATGTGATCATCATCTCTGTGCAAAACAGTCTAAATGTGTTTTTGGGAATAAAGAAGGAGAGTATCTTGGGCATATTGTTTCAGCACAAGGGGTTTGTGTCGATCCTACCAAAATAAATGCCATGAAAAATTGGCCGCATCCTCATTCCTTGAAGAGCCTTCATGGGTTTTTGGGACTAACTGGCTACTATTGCAAGTTTTTCAGGGATTATGGGAATATTTCATATCCATTAACAACTCTACTAAAAAAGGATTATCTTATAGGGACACTTGATGCTAAGTGTGCATTTGACAAACTGAAAGAAGCTATGTGTACCACACTCGTTCTAGCTATGCCTGATTTTTTCAGGCCCTTCATTATTGAGAGTGATGCTTGCGACAATGGACTTAGTGTTTTCCTCCTTCGATATGAACATCCCATTGAATTCACTAGGGAATCCCTTTCTAATAAGAATTTATTTTCCTCTACATACTAAGAAGGAAATCATGGCTATTTTGCATGCAGTACAAAAGAGATGTCCATACCTCTTAGGGAATCATTTTTGCATCAAGACTGATCACCAGAGTCTGCAATATTTCCTGGAACAATGGGTCTCATCCCTAACACACAAAAAATGGGTTAGAAAACCCATGGGTTATGACTATGAGATCACTTACAAGAAGGGTAAGTACAATCTTGTGGTAGATGCTCTTTGCCTCACATCTGATGACCATGCTTCTCTTGCAGCTATTTCTATGCTTATTCCAAGTTGGTTACAATCTGTTCAATAATGCTATGTCAATGAATCTTCCTTATCTAAAATCATCCAACAACTGACCAATAATCCTTCTATTCTATTGCATTACTCTTGGGATGGTTCTTCTCTGCAATACAGGGGTCATCTAGTGCTTCCCCAGAGCACAAATATGCACCCGGATGTCTTCTATGAACTTCATGCTTCTCCATCAACAGGGCACTCTGGGTTCCTCAAAACGTATGAGTGGGCACGACGTAAATTCTTTTGGAAGGGAATGAAATGGGAAATTCAACAGATGGTTACCGAATTTGATACCTTCTAGCACCACAAGGGTGAAACTACACTCCTCCTCGGCTTGCTCGAACCCTTGCAAATCCCTACAAGGATTTGGATAGATATTTCAATGGATTTCATTGAAGATCTACCTAAGTATGGAGGGAAGGCCGTAATCTTGGTTGTGGTTGATCAGATCTCCAAATATAGTCATGTTTTTGCTATCGCCCATCCATATACCTCCTCCTCAGTTGCCCAAATTTTCATGGACCAGATATTTCGTCTTCTTGGAATCCCTTCTTCCATTGTCTCAGACCACGACGCAACTTTCACAAGTAATTTTTGGACCAAACTCTTTCACCTCATTGGAAACAAACTAAATATGAGTTTAGGGTTTCACCCACAAATAGATGGTCAGACTAAAGTCATCAACAAATGTTTGGAAAGTTATCTTTGTGGCTTCACCTCTAAACAACAACATCAGTGGGAAAAGTGGCTCCATCTTGCTGAATGGTGGTACAATACTTCCTGCCATACTGCATCTAAAATGACTCCACATGAAGTAGTTTATGGTCAGGCACTGCTAGTTCTACTTCCATACACCCCAAACAGTTCACCAGTTCAGGAAGTTGACATAGTTCTTCGAAACCGCGATTAGATTCTTCACATTATACAAGAAAATATTCACATGGAAAGAAATCACATGAAAGAACAGGCTGATCAACACCGTTTTGAGTGCACCTTTCGAGTCGGTAATATGGTTTTTCTTCGTCTATAGCCTTACAAGCAGCCCCCCCTGAAACTCAAATGGAATCAGAAGCTGGATCCAAATTTTGATGGGCCATATAAGGTTCTTCAGAATATTGGGTATGCTACTTATAAATTGGAACTTCCTCCTTCTCGCATTCACCCAGTAATTCATGTCTCTTATCTCAAGAAAGTGATTGGCACCAACATTAGAGCACAAACTATTTTACCAGAAATTGATAAGGAAGGATCCATCATTTTGGAACCGGAGGCCATCCTCACTAAGCAAACTCGTCACCTTCACTCTTGGTCCATCACAGAGGTCTTAATTCAGTGGAATGACATGAAACCAAAGGATGGTACATGGGAACCACTCCTTTGAATTCAACAGTAGTTTCCACATCTAAAGTTTTGAGGACAAAGCTTTTCTAAGAGGGAGGGGATGTTAAGAACCAATGTCAACACTCCTCTTTATTTTTTTAGTATGTTTTGGAAGATGCATATGCTTTGTAATTCATCCCATTAGTATGTTGTATCATCCCACATTCATGGGGAGTAAGTAATAATTGTTAATTCGTCCAGTTAATATGTTTCATTATCCCAGTCATTCATGGGGAGTAATAGTTGTTTATATTAGACTTAGTATATAAGTATGTGTTGAGGATAATGAAGGAACCCAAGAGTTATTTTGTATTGAGCTTGCTCAAAGGAGGTTTCCCCCTTGAAGTTTCCTGTGATTAATAAAATATCTTATGTTCTCCATTATTTTTGTTATATCGTGCATTCTCATTGTTTATTGCAGGAGGTTCTTCAATCATTCTTCAACACACCCCCTTAATCTCAACTGGTAGAACATATTCAACACTTTTAATTCCTAAGTGCTTTCTCTGATACTTAAATGTATTTTTTCCCAAAGGTTGGGTGAAAATATCACCCAACTTCTCCTTAAAGCCACAAAACTGTAAAGAAATTTTTCCATCATTGACTAACTCACGAATGAAATGATAGCGAGTGTCAATGTGTTTGTTTTTTCTATGAAAGACATTATTGTTGGACAACTGTATTGCAGAGCTATTATCACAGAAAATAGAAGTTGGATATTTTTCAATGTGTCCTATATCCTTTAAAAGTATTCTTAGCCGAACTACATGGGAAGTTGCTATGGTAGCTGCTACATATTCTGCTTCTGCAGAAGACATGCTGACAATGTGTTTTTTGAGATTCCCAAGAGAGAATATTTGTACCCAAATGGAAAGAATAACCATATGTGCTTTTCCTATCATCAATACTTCCTGCAAAATCACTATCCATGTACCCTGTGAGAGTACTGTTTGGTGTATGAGTGTACCAGAGGCCATATCCGAGTGTGCCATATATCAGAATTCTTTTTTCAAATTTCCAATAAGAGTATTTGGGATACTCCATAAATATGGAAATAACAATGACAACATGCATCAAATCAGGTCTAGTTGCATTTAAATACATTAAACTGCCTACCATTCCTTTATATAGTGTAGCATTTACTGTTGGTCCATCACCATTATTTGTTAACTTGGTTCCTAGATAAATGGGGGTTTCTAATGGCTTACATTTATCCACACTAAATATTTGCAAAATATTAGTAGCATAGTTATGCTAACAAATGAAAATACTTTTATTAGTTTGAGTAACTTCCACACCAAGGAAGTACTTCATCAATCCTAGATCAGTCATTTCAAATTCCTTTTTCATGACTGACCTGAATTCTTCAAGCATCAAATTACTAGTATAAATCATGTCATCAACATAAATAAATACTATCGACATTTTACCTTGTTGATCTCTTTTTACATACAAAGTGGGATCATTGCTACTTATGGTGAACCCATTGTTGATGATATAGGATTCAATCCTATTGTACCAAGTTCAGAGCTTGTTTTAGACCATACAAGGCATTTTTCAGCTTAAACACTTTGTGTTCATGACCTTTGACAATATATCCAGGTGGTTGGTATACATAAACTTCGTATTCAAGAATACAGTTAAGAAAGGCATATTTCACATCCATTTGATAAACATGACATTGATTTTTTGCTGCAATGGAAAGTACAACTATGATGATATCCATCCTTGCTACAAGAGCAAAGATTTCATCATAATCTACACCATATTGTTGTGCATATCCTTTGGAAACCAATCTTGATTTGTGTTTTTCAAGTTCTCCTTTTTCATTTACTTTGGTCTTATAGACCCTTTTGACTCCAATGTTGGTTTTGTATGTAGGGATATCAACAAGATCCCAAGTCTGGTTTTTCTCAATAGCATTAATTTCTTCTACCCACTTTGCATCCTTTACTGCTTCATCAAAATATGTGGGACGACATTAAAATAGAACATACTAAATTTTCTCACCAATAACTGGAGTCTGTTCATATAACTCTCTCAAGCTTCTGGTTTTTTGGTTCTGAGATGAACTGTCTTCTGGTGTTTCTTCTTACTGTTGTACTTCCAATCTTGGAAGTCTGATAGGTGGATCTGACAGATATGAACTTTGCTTTTGTTGTATGTTTGAAGGATCACTCCAACATTTGTCTTCAAGGAATTTCACATCTCTTCTCACCACAACCTTTTTAGTGACAGTATTATACAACTTGTACACCTTATGTTGTTCACTGTAACCAATGAAAATGCACCGCTCACTCTTTTTATCCAGCTTTCTTTTGAGTTCATCAAGTATATGAGAAAATACAATATAACCAAAAATTATGGGATGTGCAACACTAGTCTTAGTGCCACTCCATCATTCTTTATAAATCTCATCTTGGACACTCACCATGGGTGATTTGTTGACTAAGCATGCAACAAATTCAACCCAATACTCATATGATAGCTTCTTGTGTGACAACATGCTATGAGCCATGTTCATGATGGTCCATTTCTTTCGTTCAGCAACTCCATTATGTTGTGGAGTGTATCTAGTGGTAAACTGTCCCTGGATGCCATGCTGCTTGCAAAAATACGAAAAATCATGTGAATCATATTCACCTCCACCATCTGACCTGAGCACTTTAATTAACTTTCCATATTGCTTCTCAGTGAGAGCCTTGAACTCGTTGAACCTGGAGAATGTCTCTAATTTGTTCCTGAGGTAATAAATCCATATTTTCTTGCTAAAATCATCAATAAAGGTTAGAAAATAAAAACTACCTCTTATGGTTTGGGTTTGCATGGGTCCACAGAGGTCTGTATGAACTATCTCAAGATGTTGTTTGGCTCAAGATGTGGAAGTGGGGAAGCTATCCCTTTGATGTTTACCAATGATACAATCCACACAGGATCTGGATTATTCATGTATAGTTGGTAACCCCTTGACCATGGACTGTTTGTCCAAGATATTGAGACTCTTGAAGGGAAGATGACCGAATCTATAGTTCCATAACAAGGAATCATCTAGACTAGAAACTGTATGGGATACAGACTATGGAAGATTGGCACTCCTAAGACTGAGAGGAAATATTCTATTTTTGTTCATTGCAACTTTGGATATGAGTCTCTTACTGGTGTTTTTATCATATATAACACAAATGTAGCATAAAATATAAGATGATACTGGTTCTAAAGTAATTGATCTATACTGATCAAATTTACATTCAGATGTGGTACATAGAAAACATCATGAATAAACTTCTTTTCATTATGCTTTGTAAGTACAAGAACAATACCTTTGCCTTTTGTTGGAACCAGAAAGTCATCTCCTAGCTTGATATCTGTGACAACAGAGGAATCCAAACTAGAGAAAAGTGACTTATTACCTGTCATGTGATTGCTGCAACTGCTATCTAGAAGCCATATATCTGAGTTGTAGTGTTCTTCGGTATCTTGATGAGATAGGAACATCACCTCTAACGAGCCTTCTTCTTCTTTAGAGACATTGGCTCTGCCACTGTTCTAGTCTACTTGCTTCTCTATGCATTCTCATTCATAGTGGCCATACTTCTTGCAGTAGTTACACTACATATTGGCCTTATTGTTCCATCTCTTGCCTCTCCCCCTCTGACCTTGCGAGTTGTAAGAGTGCTCTGAGTGATATGAAAGTTCACGACTAGTTTTGTCCTTTGTATGAGGAGACCCTCGGCCTCTTCTTCCTCTACCTTGTCCTCCTCTACCTCGACCTCTACTGAGGGAAGCTTGGGTGTTGAAAGAAGTAGTCAATGACTCTTCTTCTTAATTGAGTCGAGCTTCATGAGATAGAAGAGATCCAGTCAACTCTCCTAGGGTGAACTGAGACAAATATTTTTCTTGTTCTATTGTAGTCACTACCATAGAAAATTTCTTCGTGGGACACCTAATAATCTTCTGAACACTGTATCTTTTGTTGTAGAGGTTTGTCATAGGTTTGAAATTCGGTCACAATGCCCGAAACCCTAGTCATAAATTGATCTACATTTTATGTTTCATTCATTTTCAAAGTTTCAAACTGAAGTTGAAGGGTTTGCGATCTTACCATTTTTACTTGGCATGTTCCTTTGTAGGCGGATGCAATTATATTCCAAAGCTTGATGTGCGCTGGTAGCTCCTGAGATCTACGGGAAAATGGACTGCTAGGGTGAACTGAGACAAATATTTTACTTCTTCTATGGTAGTCAATACCATAGCAAATTTCTTGGTGAGACACCTAAGAATTTTCTAAACAACTATATTTTGTTCTAAAGGTTCACCATAGGTTTGAAATTGGGCCAAATTCCTAAAACCATAGTCATAAATTGATCTACACTTTTTGTTTCCTTCATTTTCAAAGTTTCATAATCAAGTCGAATGGTTTGCAATCTTACCATTTTTACTCTGCATTTTCCTTTGTAGGAAGATGCAAGCATATTCCAAGCTTGATGTGCACTGGTGGCTCTTGAGATCCTTGGGAAAATGGACTTCTAGGGTGAAATGAGACAAATATTTTGTTTCTTCTCTGGCAGTCACTACCATAGCAAATTTCTTGGTGAGACACCTAAGAATTTTATAAACAACTATATATTGTTCTAGAGGTTCATCATAGGTTTGAAATTGGGTCAAATGCTCGAAACCATAGTTATAAACTGATCATACACTTTTTGTTTCCTTCATTTTCAAAGTTTCAAAATGAAGTTGAATGGTTTGCAATCTTACCATTTTTACTCGGCATGTTCCTTTGTAGGCAAATGCAAGCATATTCCAAGATTGATGTGTGCTTGATCCAAGAGGATATTGGTGGCCACCCACCTATTCCTCTTGGAACCCCACAATTGTTTCTTTCAGTTTTCCAGTTTCCTTAATTGTAGCACAATTTACTATTTTTGGCATTTTTGGGTCCTAAACTTCCGGAGCCATTTTGAGGCCCTAAACGATGTTTTTTTGGCATCAAATGGTTAGGAAAATATGAGTTCGTTCCAGCCTTGATATTTGTTGTTTATGGATTTAGTCCTTAAATAGATCTTTCTAACTATGTATCATGCGCGTCAAACGGAGGTAGTATGCTAAAGTTACGACCTCGGGAAATTGAGGTACCAAGTTACCCAACGGGGTCCACATTAAGGCGTTTCACCTCCTAGGGTTAGGTTTTTGGATGTGTAGGGTTTCCATTTTTTCTCAATAATATATAGGCCTTCGAGCCTCATTGTAACACAGAGTTTAGAGGCATGTAGCAGCCACATCTCTTCTCGGAGATAAGCTACCAGCACTCTAGCTAGTTTATTTCCATTCTATATGTAAACAAGTTTTAATTATTAATTAATGAAATGAAGTGTTATTTCCACTGCATATTTGTTTCTATGGTTATTTGTGTATTCTATTGCGTTCCTGCATAAATTCGGATCAATGGTATCAGAGCGGTCTGCTCTTTCTTGATCCTTCTTTGCATGTCGGCAACGAGGGCAGGGTATAAAGAGTTAGGGCTCGTTCTAGTTGAACCTTTACAAGATCAGCCTCGCAAATCCCGACGGCCACCCATGGGGGACGAAAAGAAAGACGAGGGAACAGAAGATCCTATCAAAATGTTGCTCGAGGAGGCCCTTGAAAAACAAAGGAACGTGATGATGGATAACTTTGCCCAGACCCTTCAACGACTTCCCACTGGTGGCACATCTGCGTCTAGCAGCCACTCTGGAGGTGCAACTCGTTTTAAGGTACAAATAAACTTTGACATTTCCATATTTGATGGTCAAATAGATGCAGACGCCATAGATAAATGGTTGAATCTATTAGAAGGATATTTCTCGGTTCATGACTTTTCTGACCAGGAAAAGATTACTTTTTCTCTACTCAAAGTCGCCCCCCATGTCAAAGACTGGTGGGAAACCTACTGTGAGAGAAAGGACAAGGAGGAATCCTCTCTACTCTCAGCCGTACCCACTTGGAATTCATTCTGAGATGCCATAAAGGGACAATATTATTCGATGGGGAGCTATGAGGACAAGTACATCCAATGGACTACGCTGCGGCAGCAAAGAGATCAAGATGTGCATGAGCTGACAAATTTGTTCCATACCTGGCACACCAAGTTGGGTATCAAAGATTCAGAGGAACATTTGTTGTTAAAGTACCACAGTTGTCTGCATAGATACATTCAGGAGGAAATGGAGTTCCTCGACATCTCCTTGCTTGGTACGGCATATTGGTATGCTACCAAAATTGAGCAAAAATTCAAACAGAAAAAGCGAGACTTTGGATCTACGAATAAGAAGTAAGGGAAAGGTTCCCCGAAACCGTAGAACCAAGGACATAGCCAAGGCATGGCGACTCAAGAAAACTTTCCAAAGCTGCAAGCAAAGAGCAACACTGCAAAGTCGAAGAAGAAAGCAGGAAAGTGGTGCGAGTTCCATCAGAGCCCCACTCACAACACAAGTGAGTGTCGGGCTAAGCAGTCACTAGTGGTTGAGATAAAGGCTTCTAAATTAGATGCATACTCTGACACTAAATATGAACCTGAGAAGGGGAATGACAGAGGGAAGAAGATTATCGATGCAGAGCCCAACGCCATCGTTGCCACCACGAAGATCCAAAAGGAAGAACCAGAAGATTTAGAGGAGGAAGAGCGTCTTTTCCACTCCCAGATGTGGGTAAAGGGTTCCCCGCTACAGTTCATCGTTGACAGTAGGAGCCAAAAGAACCTGATTTCAGCAAAGGTCATGAAGTGGTTGGTTTTTCCAACCACAACACACCCGCAGTCATACACCATCAGGTGGCTTCACCAAGGACCAGATCTTCGCATCAGCCAGCAGTGCTTCCTTCCCTACAGCATCAAGCCCTTCACCAATGAGGTATTATGTGATATTGCTCCTCTTGATGTTTGTGATGTATTATTAGGTCAACCATACTTATGGAAGCAACATGTTGTGTATGAGTCCCAGCCTCGTGCTTTTGTTATTATGTTGGGAAATAATTTGTACAGGATACCAAAGATACCACCCCCTACCGCTATCTCTTTGGTTACTACAAAACAATGCAGTAAGCTCATTTCCAAAACCAGGAAGTTTGTTTTCTTGATTATTCACCCTTAGGGAAAGAAGAAAATCGTGGCCACAACCTCGAGATAGGGCCCCTCCACATGACAACAACAAATGGACAAGATCATGGAGGAGTACTGAGACATATTCACCTCACCCACTGGGGTGCCTCTCCACTGTCAGGTCAAGCACCCCATCGATCTAACCCTAGGTGCGTCGCTACCCAATGGACCAATCTATTGCCGCTTTGTTCTAGAGAATGATGAAATCAAGAGGCAAATTCAGGAGCTGCTATAGAAGGGTCACATCCGGCCAAGTTCATCGCCCTGTGGGAGCCCGATCGTGTTGGTACAGAAAAAGGATGGGACTTGGAGACTATGTATTGACTATCGGGTGCTGAACAAGATCATTGTCCGGAATAGGTACCTGATCCCACAGATTGATGACCTACTCGACCAGCTTAAAGTGGTGAAATATTTTAAGAAGATCGACTTAAAGTCTGGGTATCACCAAGTACTGATCGAGCCGACTGATGTGTGGAAGACTGCCTTCAAAGCCAAGGAGGGCCTTTTCGAATGGTTGGTCATGCCTTTCGGGCTGACAAATGCTCTTGCAACCTTCATGATACTGATGGAAAACATCTTACAGCCATTCACCAACTCATTTGTAGTAGTGTACTTGGATGACATCCCGATCTTCATCCAGACTTGGGAAGAGCACCTCCACCACATCTGATAGGTCCTCCAAACATTGCGGCAGCACAAGTTGTGTGCCAATTTGGACAAGTGCACTTTTGGCATGACCCAGGTTCAGTATCTGGGATACATTATTGATGACTATGGGGTACATGTGGATCCAACCAAGATCTAAGTCATTCGGGATTGGCTAGCCCCAACTACTCTAACAGAGCTTCGCAGCTTTTTGGGCCTTGCTAATTTCTACCGCAGGTTCGTGTTGGGATTCTCTCATATCACTTGGCCCGTGAGTGAAGTCACCAAGGGAGGAGCAAAAGCAAAATTCTTTTGTTCATAAAATCAGCAGAAGGCGTTTACAGAATTGAAACATCGCCTATGTTGTGCCCTAGTGCTCACATTACCAAACTTGCAATAACCATTTGAGATCGAGATAGATGCCTCTGACTATGCTATTGGGGTAGTCCTTACTCAACAAGGGAATCCAATGGCATATCATAGTGAGACACTGTCATACATAGTCCGCAAATATCCCACTTATGACAAAGAGATGTATTCCATTGTACAAGATTGCCGGCAATGGAAGCATTACATTTTGGAGAAGGAAACAATCATCCACACAGACCACCGACCCCTGCAGTTCATGCAGACATAAGGGAAGTTACAGAATGATCGCCATCAGAAGTGGTCCACATATCTACAATAGTTTCATTTGAACATCAAGTATAAGAAGGGAAGCACCAATAATGTTGCAGACTGCCTCAGCCGCCCACCAATCATGGCGATAATGACCGTGCTCAACTCTTGTGGGCATGAGACTTCTTATTAGCCGCTTCTCTACAAGAGCGATCTAGAATTCAGCCACACATACCAGACGCTCTTGGAGGGAAACCAAGTTCCAAAATTTCACCTCCAGGATGTACTGTTGTGTCAGATGGGACACCTTTGTGTTCCTTCAAGCAAGCGTGCCAAGATGATTTGGGAAGCGTACTACAGTCGGGTCGCTAGGAATTTCGGGGTCGAGAAAATAGTGGTAGTACTACAGAAGTATTTCTATTGGCTGAACCTTCGATAGGACATCTGGAAGTACATCTGATCCTGCACTGCCTGTGCCATTGCCAAACCATCCATCAAGAAGCAAGGCCTCTATACTCCATTCCCTACCTCTAGTCAACCTTGGAAATCCATCTCCATAGATTACATGTGAGGCCTTCCTTCTACTAAGCATGGCAACTACTGTGTGTTTGTTGTCATTGACATATTCTCAAAGATGGCCATAATGGCGGCCTGCAAGAAGAATATCATAGCAGAAGCCACTGCTAAACTCTTCTTTGAACGAGTGTGGGTACACTTTAGTATCCCACAGTCTATAACCTCAGACCGGGACAGCAGGTTCCTTAGTACATTCTGGTCTAGCCTATGGTCAATGCTAGACACCAAGCTCACAAAGTCCACAGCTTTCCATCCCCAGACTGATGGCCAGACAGAGGTCATCAATAGGATTATCATACACATTTTGCACATGTACAACTCAAAGAATCCATGCACATGGGATGAGATCCTCCCCTATGTACAACACAGCTATAACCGGCCCCTCCACAGCTCAACCAACCATAGCCCATTTCAAGTGGGCTTGGGATTCGAGCCACTATGTCCCATTTACGTAGCCATGCCATTTGTAGCTACTCAGGCTGATTTAGTTCATATCCAGTCTGAAGTTTCCAAGGTAAACAACTTCATTGAGCGCATTCAGCACATTCGCCAACAGGTTCCTGACATATTGGATAGATCCAATGCTAAGTACAAGTAGCGACATGATTAGCATCGGGTGCAACACAACTTCTAGGTGGGCAATAAAGTGTGGCTACATTTACAGAAGAAGCGCCTCGCTGGACCCCACCACAAGCTTCGCCCTCTTCGATATGGGCCATACACTATCACCAAGGCTGTCGGGGACAATGCCTTCGAGCTCAGTATTCCACCATTCCTTGGTCGGCACCCATTGTTCAATGTGGACCGCCTTCAGCCCTACTTTCCACCTCTACTGGACAAATCAGACGTGGCAAAACAACTCACCCAACAGATTTAAACCTCGACTGCATGGAACAAGCTACAACTGATCGGATTATGGACACACAGATCAAGAACACCCATTTATGTATGTAGTCCTTAAAAAGATCTTTCTAACGATGTATCATGCGCGTCAAACGGAGGTAGTATGCTAAAGTTATGACCCCGAGAAATTGATGTACCAAGTTACCCAACAGGGCCCACATTAAGGCGTTTCACCTCCTAGGGTTAGGTTTTTGGATGTGTAGGGTTTCCATTGTTTCTCAATAATATATAGGTCTTCAAGCCTCATTGTAACACAAAGTTCAGAGGCATGTAAATGCCACCATTTGGGGTCTAAAATGGGCCTCCTAAGGAAAATAATAAAATAATAGTTTAAATAATAAAATAATATTGATTAATTTTGGAGGAAGAAAGAAAAAAACTACTTTTTGTGTTCATATTTTTGACATATCTCCCTATGTTTTTACTCAAATTTCGATCGGGAGAGCTCGTTGGATGCAGAATTTGATTTCACATCCAACAAGTAATCACACTGCGTACTTTTGACGGACCCCGCTACCCCAAAAACAAGAAATACCTGAAAAAACATGATGATGATGTCGGAATCAAATTCTGCATCCAACGAGCTCTCCCAATCGAAATTTGAGTAAAAACACAATGAGATATGTCGAAAATACGAACAAAAAAAGTAGTTTTTTTTAATGACAAATATGTCAATTCAACCATTATGGTTGACTTATTTTATTGAAATTCTATTGGTTCTTGAATTCCAACTCACAAAAACTTATTTTGGCTTGTTTTCTTATAAGGCCCATTTTAGACCCCAAATTTCCTCTAATGATCTCTTCTCAGAGATAAGCTACCAGCACTCTAACTAGTTTATTTCCATTATGTATGTAAACAAGTTTCAGTTATTGATTAATGAAATGAAGTGTTATTTCCGCTGCATATTTGTTTCTATGGTTATTTGTATATTTTGTTGCGTTCCTGCATAAATCCGGATCAGCGCTGGTAGCTTCTGAGATCTGCGTGAAAATGGACTCCTCAATGCAACCTTGAATCAACCATTTGGCTATGAGATCTCAGTCTCGGCGAGCTTCTATGGCATTCTTATGGGAATTACTCATTGCGGACGGAGCATTTGTATCAGGTTCTTTGAACTCAGTTTCAACTATATCCCAACATTTGTTGATCTCGAGAAATGTCTTCATCTTAATAGATCAAAACTCATAGTTGGTATCGGTCAATACAAGGCCAAAGATCTGCTTCAAATTTGAGGTGCATGTGCTGGTAGTAGCCATCTTCTTATGACCATTTGCTCGATCAAACTGGATGTGTAGATCTGATAGAAGATGTGGTTCTTTAACTCAGTGGTGCTCCTTGTAGAGCTAGCACACGACATCAAAAGGATGCGTTAGTCAAAAAGTGTGTGAGTGAAGAGTGGCCGACGCACTTTTGTTTTGGACAAATTGTGTCAATAGTGTCAATGACCCAATTTTCCTTCATGCAAGGTGCATCAATGACGCACTGATACCAAGTTAATATTAAGAAATGGAGATGAAGTGAAAAATGGTGGAACACATAATGGGCATATTGATTGCCTTCTCATTGTTAACCAACAACATATATATCACTACATAACAACAATACCATGGGCCAATACTATGAACCAAAAAATAATATTGATCACTAATCAAAATAAGGTGACAAAATCAACTACTCAACTAACTAACCAATTAATAACACATTTAACCAAAAAAATTACATCTTCAACAAATTCATATTTTAAAAAATATTAAAACTTGAAAATTTATATTATTAACAATTTTATCTTTTAGTATACACTTTCATTTTTATTAGAATAAAAACTCGTCATTATCAACAAAAGAGTGCTTTTGCATTTTCATTAGAATAAAAACTCGTCATTATCAATAAAATTTGACATGGTTGAGTGCATAGGGATATATGTTTATAATACTAAATACATTGAAAAAACAATGTTATTGAAATAAATATAAATTATTTTTCTATCCAATATCAAGTTATTTTTAGCTCACAACTCATCTCAATTACAATGACTAACTTTTTGACTTAGCAATCACAAATTAACTATTTAATTTAATAATAATAATCGCAAATTAACAATTTTATAGTACAGTGTCGTGTTCCTTTCTTCAACAATAATCGTAATTAATTAGACAAGATAAAACAATAATTCTTTAATGCTATATATGCACCCCACAGTTTAAAATCGGTCCAACTTGTGTTGTTTAATAATCCATTCTGGAACTCGAAATGAGTTTCCAAAACCAGACTTTAAGGCTTTGCAACCAACAACAACCAGTTATCACTGAGTTCAATGCCACTCATATACCATTCTAAAAGATCTCGCACCGGTTTAAAAACTCAATTCTCTATAATTTACCATATATATATAATTGACAAAATCTTAATAGTATGTAAATTTACAATTCCACATAAATAATGGGGTAGGATAAAACATGATCCATAACACAAATTAAATTAATTTTTAATTTGAAAACTAGATTATATAAATAAAGCTATTTTATATTTGATTATTCAATAAAACACATATTTATATATTAAGATTTTTCTTAATTATATAACAAACTTATGAGGAAATATCTCAACCATACACATAAATAGAATGTGATAGTTAGATCTTTCACCTCGAACTAGATCTAACAAGGTCATCAATAATAAAATCCCACACTTAATTATGGGAACACCCTCCCTTAAAGTGTACTTTTTTTTGTTTAATCTTTGATCTTTGTCATATCTATCTAGTATAGTCTTCATCAATATCTCTATCTACTTCTAAAGTATCATAGGCTATGCTCTTTCACAACCATTCATTCGATCTACCATTTGATTCATGAAGATGCAATTGATTTTGATGATCAATTTCATATGTATATTGATTGACAATTCTATATGTTTTGTAAAAAAAACATAAATATTGAATCATTGCTCCTAGAGGTGCTTTACAATCCAATATGCGGGAGATCTTGTAACGTTACATAACGCTATGCCGATTATACATTAAAAATTAAAATTAAAACGAGTATGGTGAAGATCTTGTAACGTTATGTAATGTTGGTTATAACTAATAGAAAATTAAAATTAAAGAGTATGGGGGAGATCTTGTAACTTTACCTAACGTTATGCAAAGTTATATAATGTCAGCTATAAATAATAGAAAATAGAAAATAAAAATTATAAATTTTAATTTCAAATTCACATCTAAAAAGATCCATAGAAAGAGACTTGCGAATATAGAGCTGGAAATATGAATGAACAATGTTTGTCTTTTCATAAATAGTTGTGTTCTATGGCACAGATTCAGAGTGAAATTTTAACATCAGATCAACCTCCACTCTTTAAAATAGCAATAGACTTGAAAATTTTATTTTCAAAGATACCAATAACCCACAATTATTCTTAGGTCAAAAGCTGAATATGTGTAGCAGAAATCTATAAGTTGATTGATGAAATATCTAATGCAATTTCAACGGTGGCGAAATGCCCTCTCGTGTGATTCGCTCGATATAATTGGATACTAATAACAAAAGTTGCATTACTTTGGTTTTAATCTTTAGCTTTTGTCTCCCTCATTGCGCTTCCATCCAGTATTCGTCTTAATTATATCACATCATGTATATATACCATTATTAGTCTTAATTATATCACATCATGTATATATAACGCTTTTGAGTGGAACTCTCGCTCTAATGCTATGAAACCTGCAAAGTAAATACATGAGAAAAATAGCAAATATGAACCAGATAATGCATTGTACATGCCTTAATTCTACCCAAGTTTTCCAAGACGATTCTGGATGCATGCTGAAGAGATGTGAGGAGCACTGACCAGAGTTGCATGAAACAAAAATCTACTTTCTGCAAAAACTTGTCAACCTTCTGAATATAATACCGCTAACACACATTGGAATTTGTGGAAGCTTTTAAGCAAATGTCTTCCATTGATATCAATGACGTTGGATATTGATGAATGCGAATGAATGCGAATTCATTCTTAGAACAAACACTATTGATGGTCGGTAAGGGATTGAGACAGGAAATAAATGTCATAGTGTCTTCAAGGTTGTTAATAGAAAATATGCACCTCGACGTGACTGCATTTAACCATTCACAAACGCAATTTGTTTGTTTTCCGTGGCTGGCGATTTGGAAAGAATTGTTGAGTAGCCATGAAACAGCCTCCTCCCGCAGCAGCTGTGTGTAGAAAAATATATGTATTAAAACATATATTTCAATATATATATATTATTTTTAAAATAGATATTTTAACTTTAAATTAAATTAGAATATAATTTTAATTTTAATTTATATTTTAAAATTAAATTAATATTTATATTAAATTTAAAATAAATATTTATATTAATTTTTTTCTTCCTAAATTTAAAATATTGAATATATAGTTACTTAAATCTCCTATAAATTTAATTTAAATTTAAACAAATAAATATTAATATATATTTCAATATATATGTGTTTTAAATATTAAACAAGAAAAGTAGCCTGCCATGAAAATGAAAAGCATACATTACATTGGTAGGCGAATCCCTATGGCGAATCCCTATAATTCCTAAAAAGACATTGAAAAAATTAATTGCACATTTCACTCTGGAGAATGATTGGTAGGCGAATCCTTCTAATTCTTGAGTGGATTTGATCCCTCTAAGACATTGAAAAAAATTAATTACACATTTCACTCTTGAGAATGATTGGTAGACGAACTCCTCTAACTGCTAAGTGGATTTCATCCCTCTAATGACAAAAATTAATTACACATTTCACTATTGAGAATGATTGGTAGAATAATCCCTCTAATTCATGAGTGGATTTGATCTCTCTCTAATGACAGTAGCTTATTATTTTAATTGATTATCACGTTATATACTAAACAGATTGCTAATTGTGTCGATGTATTTAACATGCATTATTCCAGTACATAAACTAAAGATAGTAAGTTTACATGGATATAATCCCTCGGCACATGTAATATCAATGGAAATTTTCAGGCCATGTATTATCCGTAAAAATATGTTGGCCTTGCACATGGTTTTAAAACCATGTGCAAGGCCTAGTAAACAACCATGCAAGGCTTCTTAACAACACATGGTAAATTGCACTGAAGGAGATTTGTTAAATTTTCTTACCACATTTCGATTAAAAATAACGAAAATAAAAAATTAACTACTCCTAAAATAATTTATATAATTTCAAAAATTATATTATTTCAAACACTAATCAATACCTTAATTTCCCAAGATTGTTTTTCCATGAGCATTGTACCATCCATCGGTGAATCATAATGAAACAAAATTAAGATTTGCTCAAATTCTGAACTCATTATTATACTTTAAAATTTCAAAAAATATTACAGATGTACTTTCAAGTCTCTGTAGTTGGATGACCAAATTTCTAACCATGTTTGGATCAAATGAAAATGGTGAAGAGCATCTCAATCTCTGCCACCATGCTGAAACTCAGCTAGGCACTGAAGAACACTGCTACATTTCCTCATAAATGAATTTGCTACATGTTGAGCAAGGGGAGCACTGTTCTGAATGGAAAGATAATGAATCTAACATCAATTCCAACCAGCCGAAGAACTGGCCAACTCTCTCAAGCACCATGTGAGAGTTGGAGTTGAGTTGAATTAGCTGCTCCTCACACAATATAGTCATTGATACAAATATCATATTCATAATCGATATTTGCATGAAGAGACGTAAGCAAAAATGATGTTATACATATCCAAATGCAAATGACGATTTTTTCAAGTCAAACGATGTTATACATATCCAAGTTCATAATTTACAAATGTGTTTTACTAACATAAATCTATCTTAAAAAAAAATCTACCACTTGTCGAAATAGATCAAATTTCTAGTTGTAAATATTTTTTAGTGAAAATGTTGAAAAAATGTACAATAATGTAGAATGTGCCTCTTTTAAGCTAAACAAAAGAAGAATGATTGTTTGGGGTAAAATGGAAAACCGTAGACTGAGTCTAAATCTAAACCATGTTTTCATTTATTTAATCCTTACAAAATTATTGTCTCTATTTTCCAATTTAACGATTTATTCAATCCTCAATACTTATTACTTACATTGAGATAATCCTCATAATTCTATTTTTGTTTTCAACTTAACCTATTCCTTACAATGTTAATCAAACTCCAGTTTTGCGTCACCCCCCATGAATGAAACCAGCCTAAATCCAAATCCTAGGCTCTATCAAGCGTCGAGAGGGATCAAATATCCCAATGTGCAAACCTATTATCACGTATTGCACTCAAGGAGTTTTGCACCTCGAGAGATTTGATCCCTCTCGGCACTTGATAGAGCCTAGGATTTCGATCTAGGGTGGTTGCGCCAAGATGCGCTCTACAACCCAGTATGACGGAGATCTTGTAACGTTACGTAACGCTATGTCGGCTATACATTAAAATTAAAACGGGTATGGAGAAGATATTGTTACGTTATGTAACGTTATGTAATGTTGGCTATAAATAATAGAAAATTAAAATTAAAGAGTATGGGGGGGATCTTGTAACTTTACCTAACGTTATGTAAGGTTATATAATATCAGCTATAAATAATAGAAAATAGAAAATTTAAATTATATTTCAAATTTTAATTTCAACTTCAGGTCTGAAAAGATCCCGCAAATAGAGATTGGCGAATATAGAGATGGAAATATGAATGAACAGTGTTGGTCTTTTCATGAATAATTGTGTTCTATGATACAGATTCACAGTGAAATTTTAACATCGAATCAACCTCCACTCTTTAAAATAGCAATAGACTTGCAAACTTTATTTTCAAAGATACCAATAACCCACAATTGTTCTTAGTTCAAAAGCTAAATATGTGTAGCATAAATTTATAAATTGACTAAATAAATTCCCTCCTAAAATAAATTATATAATTTCAAAAAATATATTATTCAAACACTAATCAATACCTTCATTTCTCAAGATTGTTTTTCCATGAGCATTGTACCATCCATCCATGAATCATAAGGAAACAAAGTTAAGATTTGCTCAAATTCTAAATTCATTATTATACTTTAAAATTTCTAAAAAGATTACAGATGTACTTTCAAGTCTCTATAGCTGGATGGCCAAATTTATAACCATGTTTGGATCAAGTGAAAATGGTGAAGAGCATCTCAATCTCTGCCACCATGCTGAAACTTAGCTAGGAACTGAAGAACGTTGCTACATTTCCTCATAAATGAATTTGTTACATGTTGAGCAAGGGGAGCATTGTTCTGAATGCAAAGATAACGAATCTAATGTCAATTCCAATGAGCTAAATAACTAGCCAACTCTCACAAGCACCATGTGAGAGTTGGAGTTGAAGTTGAATTAGCTACTCCTCACCCGAGATAGTCATTGATTGGAATATGATACTCATAATTGACATTTGCACGAAGAGACGTAAGCAAAAATGATGTTATACATATCCAAATGCAAATGATGGTTTTTTATATTCAAACGATGTTATACATATCCAAGTTAAGAATTTACAAATGTGTTTTACTAACATAGATCTATCTTAAAAAAAATCTACCAATTGTCGATATAGATCAAATTTCTAGCTGTAAATATTTTTTAGTGGAAAACGGTTGAAAAAATGTACAGTAATGTAGAATGTGCCTCTTCTAAGAAAAACAAAATAAGAGTGATTGTTTGGGGTAAAATGGAAAACCCTATACTGAGTCTAAATCTAAACCATATTTTCATTTATTTAATTCTTACAAAATTATTGTCTATACTTTCTAGTTTAAAGATTTATTCAATCCTTAATACTTATTACTTACATTGAGACAATCCTCATAATTCTATCTTTGTTTTCAACTTAACCCGTTCCTTACAATGTTAATCAAACTCTAGTTTTGTGTCATCCCCCATGACTGAAACCAGCCTAGATCCAAATCCTAGGCTATATCAAGCGCCAAGAGGGATCAAATTTCCCGTGCAAACATCTTCTCATATATTGCACTCAAGGAGGTTTGCACCTCAAGAGATTTGATCCATATCGACGCTTAATAGAGCCTAGGATTTTGATCTAGGCTGGTTCTATTGACATTCTTTCATTATTTAAAATACATGGCCTATCACTCTATTAATTAGTTATCTAAGAAAGCAATCTAAATACTAAATGTATTTAAATTTTTGTTTTACAACATATATATTTAGATTTCTATTTTACAACACATGACCTATTTCATCTTACAAGTACATAAAATCACAAGCCTAATGTAGATATAACCAAACCAGTGACCATGTTCTTGTGGCATCAAAATATGTGAAGAACCACCAACTTAACTTATGTTACACTATTCTAGGAGCATTTCTTCATTATTTATTTCACAAAGAAATAAAAATAGCATATTTAAAAGCAATTAATTCAATGCCTTATGCTTGGACTTCCAAGTGTTATGCTCGTTCGAGCTTAGCTGAGTGGTACTATTCTACTATTCTCTAGATAAGATGGTACTAGCGATAGTAAGGAGTAAATATTATACACACAAAAATATTTATGCCGTAAGGCATTTTTCTCCAAACATGTTCGGAAAAACACTGTTCCTTTTGTCGTCTATTCGGCCAACCCTGCTCCTCTGCGTGTCCTCTTCGCGATTCAGTGGTCCTCCGTGTGTCCTCTTCATAATCCATTGGTCCTCCGTGTGTTTTCGGGTTGAGGTCAAGGTTTTCGGTCACTGCCCTGCTCTGTCCTACAAGTTTCATTATTCATGGGCTTTGCCGTGACTGTTGAGTTTTGTCCGGCGGTTCTGGAGCATCGCGGGCGATATTTGGAGAGCCCGTCCTGTGAAACACCAGTATTTTTTTCTCGGTTTGGCATTTATTCTCGGTTTGGAGGTGGTTGAACATCTTGTCATGGCGACCGCCCCTCCCTGCTACATAAATGGCGTTTACTGGTCAAATTTAGTTTGTGTGGGTTTGCACAGAGAAGTTGCATTGTTTCTAGTTACAGGAATTCTGATTCAAAGAGCCAAAGAACTAAAAAAACACAAGTACACAATTTCATTTCTATTGCAATTTCTGCCCTCTGCAAGCCGTTCATCAATTTCCACAAAAATTCCATTAAAAGAATCGGGCGCCGAACGCCATTCTCATATAGCTTAGAATAATTCAAAACCCCTGAATAATTTGTTGTATTTTAGATATTGAATCTTTTCTTCGAACAGAACATCATATTATAAGGTGTTCTGGGATCACCGAAAGTGAAGAACGAAACTTGCAGGCAATGTAGGGGAACAAAGAAAGGAAAACCCCCAAGCCAAGCCCCCACTATGGCCAAAACTGTAGATTTATTATAGTTATTTTGCCACTTGGAAAACCAAACAACAGGAAAAGAAACAAGCACTTTCGAAATGGGGAGGTTAATCCTTCATCTTTGCAACAGAAGCAACAAGCAATGCTTCATCTTTGCATACCTTGGCAACTGCTGAATTCATACCCAAATCAAGCACCAACAACCCATGTAAAGCTGAACCATTATGAATGTTGATGGGGGATTAGTTTCATTATGGCAATTGGGTTAAACAATGCTCCCCACCTTTGTCGATGGTTTCCTCCATCTTTATTGCGTTCAATTCCATCATTTCTAGCTCGAAAGGTTGTGTCCTTGTTAAAATCCTGGCATGTTGTCTATCCCAGTTATCTTTTTGCCCACACCAAATGTTAGGTTAGACAGTGTCGGTTGGCTTCTATCTGTGGGAGCCTGCTTGATAAGATGTACCACCCATTGTGGGGAAGCACCTAGTATCAACTATTGACATATATCGTATCATTGTTTGCAAATTGTGTGTAATGTTTGTTTTATAAAATTTGGGTTGCTTTCGATAACATGCAGTTTAGTGATATGGTTTTCAAATAAGAAGGCCATAGTTATATGGCAGGGCTTGAATTTTTCAATTTGGATTTCATAGAAACTATATCCTCTTTGGTAAGGTTGGAAATTTGGAAACTGTGTGGTTAATTTTCTATTTCATAAAGTTTTTGGGTAGTGGCTTGTTTGCCATGGTCTGTCTATATACTAGCAATTTTGTAATTTGTTGCTAAACTGTTATTGGTAGTATCTATTTTCAGGGTGACCTTGTTTCCATTGATGCTTTATCTTGATATTCACATCTACAATGCGTTTTCTTTGAAGAATTTTTTGTTTTGAAATTAAACAAGTAAAGAAAAATGTTGGTTTATGTTTTTTCTTGTTTTAATATTTGTTTTTCTAATTATTTAAAGGGTATTTCAAGCTTCTATACAGTGACAATGATTTCTGAATTTCCAAATTATTTTACTTTCATAGAATAGGCCTTAGTTCTCTTAATACACTTTTATACGCAGAATTTACTCCATGTCAATTTCTTTTGGCATTCTTGAATATAAATATATTTGTTAATTATATTGTCCAGGAATGGATGTGGGTGTCTCATTAACGGAGGAAGCTTGTTGTTCAAGTTATGGGAAGAAATTTTTCTGAGTTTATGTATCTTATCGCTCTGTTCCTTGCAGATCTAAGTTTTAGACTATTTATGGTCCACGAATACCCCACTGAAACCCCAGTTCTTTGCACAAGATAGGCCCTGGTAAGTAAACCCCTCAGGGAAGAATGCATTTTGAGTTTCTTGAATGTCTTGTATGCATGTGTTCTAAGTGGAGTTAAAACGACATGGTATATTCTACGAAAATGCGCTTCCTTTTTCTCCTTCTTGAGTTAATATGACACGACATTTTCATATGGAATCTGGGGAATTCATGCCTATCTTGTAGTAAATCCTAATAGCAATAAAGGCACCGGGAAACCGACAACCAATGAGTTTCCATAGTTGGGGACTCCAATGCATTCTACAACAGAAGAGGTAGACTCCATCTCTTCTCCAACAACAAAAAATAACAAAAAGCGAACCCAAATAAGTGTTTCTGCCCAAAACTTAGAAAGGGTAGTTGGAAATATAGATAATTTGGGAAAAGTTTAGCCTGACGGTGAACTAACACTGTGGGAAAAGTTTAGCCTGACTTTGGTAATTCTAACATCTTAATTGTAACATCACAAGTCATTTGTAAAATCATCTTTTTAAAATTCTTATGTGGGTAGTTGTAACTTTTATTTCACTTTACATTGGCCCTTTTTTTGAATTCCTAGGTTGGTAATTGTATCTTTTTAAGTTATCATACATTGGGAAAGTGGAAATAGTTTAAAATCAATTTTTGGGGCAATGGAGAGTGAAATAAAAATACTATTATTTTAAATTTTACATGGTGTAGGTGTAGCTTTTTCAATATATTTATCGTATTGGTTAATTTCTCAATATACTTGAACAATCGAACTTGAGGTTCTTTGTTAATTTGGAACGAGCTTAAGCATGTTTATGGTCTATTTTGGTAATGTGTTGAATTATTAAGATAACATTAAGTTGTATTGCTATTTTGGAAGGGGAGGTATTGACATTATTAAGATATCATTTAGGTTGTATTGTTATTTTGAAAGGGGAGGTATTGACATTATTAAGATATCATTTAGGTTGTATTGTTATTTTGAAAGGGGAGGTATTGACATTTGGACATGTTTTAGGAAGTGGCTTAGTTTTTAGGTTAAGCTAAGTTACAAGTGTATTTAGTGATTTAAGGTTAGTGATACTTTTGGTAAGATTAATGAAATTTGGTGATGTACATTTACAATTTAAGTAAAAGTTCATAGCAATTTGTGAGTTGACTCTTCGAGTAGGTGTTTATATCTGTACAACTTGCTTATGTAGTTTCATTCCCTTAGGAGTGAGAAATATTGAAATGTTCTCTAGAAGGGGTGGGATTCCACCATCATAATGGGAAAAAAAAGTAAAATGATTTGAGTTCCTATTGCTAGCTAGCATCAAGTCTGTGATTTGACTCGTTGGGCACTTGTGAGTTGGCAATTGAGTTATCACTAAGAAAACCAAATCTATATTTTGTGTGCCCAATGAGTGAGCAATATTTTAATATTATCCTTATGGGTGGGATTCCACCACCATCATCATCAAAAGAAGAAAAACGTTTTGACCTACATTTTTCTTGATGTTCCTATTTTTTTAATATGGGTATGCCCACTCAGGAATCCTTAAAATTTCCCTAGGAACTACTACCAGAACTTATTAGATCAAATGGGGTCAGTATACCATTGCTATTAACCTTTAGTAGGAAGAATGAATGAATTTAATATAGACCTTCTCACTTTTGACTTTAGACATCGTTTGTAGGCGCATGGTCCAAATATTGGACTGTTCATGTCATTATCAGCCCTATTTTTCCCTTTCTTTCCATACTATAAAAGGATTATCTGACCGAATAGTATTCCCATTTATGCTTGCACGGTATTTTTTGTGCCCTAAGGCGTTCTCCACTATAGTTCTTTTGTAAACCACTGCTCACTCCGTCGTCTATTCAGCCCATCGCACTTCTCCGCTTGTCTTCTTCGTGGCTCGCTGGTTCATTAGTTGTGCTGCTTTCCAATGTTGGTTACTGTTTAGCCCTTTACTTTTATCATTTGTTTACACATCTTCTAATTATTGCTGAACAGCACTAAGAATTCTGCTCAAATATTCTACTTCCTCGAGTTATAATATCTTCAGAATAGTAGTGCAATTGGAGTATGTGATAAATGAACTTAACTTAATAAACTTCAACTTTTTAAACATGTTTTTTCCCCTGAATTTTTGTCAAAATTAGCTCATACCAAGGCAACTGTCATACGACTTCAGCTAAATTCTAATCTACAAGTATTGGTATCTCTTATAAACCAAATAATTGGGTAGTGTTTGAAATCTACAAGATGATTTGTTTTTACATTGAACCACTTTCATAATTCTCAATATTGTTGATTTTCAGAAAACAACTTTTGCAACAATTACCCCCAGCTACTTACCCAAGGGAGGCTTTTACATAGAACCACTCTTTCAAAATTCTCAATGTAGTTGTTTCTTAGAAAACAGTTTTTGCCACATTTACCTTAGCTTTTTACCCAATCCCTTATACCTAGAAGGGCTTGAGAAAAACAAGAATTAAAATCCAGAATATACTTGGTTCTTAAGGTGGAGTTTACACTTTAACAGTAAAAATCCAGAATATTGTAGAGATTACAAGCAGCTAAGAAATGGAAAATATAGAATTCTGCAATCAAGAAACATTTGTATTTAAGGAAACCAAAATGGATAAAGGATTAAAATTTGTTTGAAAGAAAGGGGCGAGAAGCAATTTTGAAATTAATCCCAACAATTGCTACCAGGACAAGCTGTATCAATGTCACTTTGGTTGCTAGGCATTAAAATTGAAAATTGTTCATTATGAAAAACTAAACTTAAAAATCACTGGTGGTATTAAAAATAGAACCAAGAGAGCAAAGATGTTAGAGTTGCTTACCTTTATCCAACTTGTAAGCAGATGAATGCCTATGTTCAATGCATGGAATACATCTTTTAGATTTAGTGAACCTTCTATAACACACATAACTATATGCATGTGTGACACCAGGCCAATGGAGTGCCCCTGTATTCTCTGGGTGCATAGCTATTAAAAGGCACGAAGGGGATTGCATATGTAGTAAGCTTTTGCATATTTTCTTAATAAGAATAAAATAAAATAACAAGCTACAGAAAAAGATAAAGATAAAGGTCAAAGTGTTTCATGGAGTTTTCTTAAATTCCTTACGTCAACAAGCATTTTGACACACGCTGGAAACTTTTTATCTATAAATGCTTGTAACACAAGTTGTGAATAGTCTTTGTAGATTCCCTGAGGGAACATAAATTTTACACATGAGGAGGATGCCTTTTTTTTATTTCGGGACTTTAGAATCCATTCAGTGCATAGTGCACTCTACAAGTCATTTTCCCATTTTAATTAATGGATTCTTATAGATTGCCTGAGGGAACCAGAATTTTACACACAAGCATGAACCCTTTTTAAATTTCAGGGCTTTGGAATCCATTGAGTGTAGAGTGCACTTTGCAAGTCATTCACCCTTTTTAATTAATGGATTCTAAAGTCATTCCAGTCCAAAGACCTTACAGTTATGTTATCACTTTCATATGAATCAAATCAATGTCCATGGAGTTCTGCCATGTTGAGAATAAATGATAAATGAGTAAGGCAAGTTTCCTATCCAAGAGGGTGCAAGAATAAGTTTTAAGTAGAAATTCTACAAAAAATTGATGTTTGGCATAGTTTTATAAGTTAAAGTTTCAAAGATAGTTTTCCATGCCCTAGAGGTTTTGAGGTCTCTCTCTAAAACTTTCAAAAATCCTAATACAATCTAGAAGAAAAAACTAAAACTGTGTCCCCTTTGGATTTTCTGCTTCACCAAACTCCAGTTCAAATGAAATTTTCTAAACTGTTTTGGATAAAGAATTCAGTCATAAGTAATGAAATGTAACAGCAGAGATGGATGATTTCACATGCAAAGTAAAGAATAAGTTCAAATATAGACAATTGTACTAAAACTTATAATTGAACATATTTTAGAATTTTCACTTGCATCTTCAATGAAATCAAGGCATGGACTTGAATGCAATGTTGTTAGGCGTTCTCCTCTAAATTTTTGTTCTCAACAACTGTAGATGTCATTTTCCCTCCTACTAGTGCTACTTTTACGCGTGTATACTCTTGCGCTGTGTATTTTGCATAGGTTTCCTGTATTGCCAACTAGGACAAAGCAAGACACCAACCAAAAACCTTAATCAACTAACAACTTGGGGATGGGGGTTAAGTCCCAGGTCCAACCATCAATGCCGTCACTTGCGAACAAGCCTGAACTGGGCTCTAACCTTTACCTCCAAAATATTCGGAAGGTCGGGCTATCAACACCAAAGTTCTTTACTACCTAGCAAGAGTCAGTTTGAAGACACACTGAAGACTAGTGTATCACGAAGAAGACACGTGGAGAACCAGTGGATCACAAAGATTACATGCAGAGAAGCACGGTTGGTTGAATAGACAATGAAATCTTCACCTAGCCAACAAAATCTTCACCTAGGATAATAGATGCACCAACACCAGATTAGAGCTTTTGTCTCTTTGGGCACTGCTTTCAGATGCCATTCATTTTGGGATCCCTCTCTTATCTGTATTTGGGGATTCACAGCGTTTTTCTCCGAACATGTTCGGAAAAACACCCCACTTCTGAGTCGTTCATGTGATGACATTCTTTCTTTGCTGCATCATGTGCCTTTACTGACCATCAAGCATATATACCATGAGCATAACTAGCAGGCTGACAGTCTCTCCAAACAAGCTCTTTCGTTGGCCCCGGGGCATGGGGGAATTTTTGGATCTTTAGATGGTATGATCATTGATCATGGGATATTTCAGTTATTTTGGCTTATGCTGGGCTTTTTCCTTTCACTCTCTTTATGAGGCACAAGCATTCAGTTTTGAATGAATGGTTATTTTGCTGACATGGATGTGCCTTTCAGCCTTCTTGTTATGCTCCTTATTCATATGTTTTTTGGTCTCTCACGAATTATTTAAGATATATTTTCTGACCTGTTGCTATAGGAATGATGAGAAAAGGCTTCCTTTCACAGACTTTATGCTTTCCTATCCCCATTTTGGTTGGATTACTTGGATACTCTGACTTTACAGCTATCAGATAGATTCCCCAATGTATTTGCATTTGTGGAATTATTCTGCATTCTGAAGGTGCTCTTAGACAGGAATGTAACGAAAAAATGTGGCACTTCTTTGCAAAGAAGAGCCTTCTTTTCAATAGACATATTTGAAAGTTTGTTAAAGGGTAAATTTGCTATGGAATTATTATGCAAATTTGAAGTAGTTATCAGGGATTGTTTTGGTACATTCCACTCTTTGCAATCCAGTGGTTCTCCGCATGTCCTCTTCGCGATTCAGTGGTCCTGGCACTTAACCCCCATCCCCGCATGTTTGCTTCGTGATCCGCTGGTCCTCCGCGTGTTTTCAAGTTATCGAGGATTGTTTTGGGATTCTTCTGCATTCTGGAGGTTCTCTTAGAGAGGAATGTAACGAAAAAATGTGGCACTTCTTTGCAAAGAAGGTCCTTCTCTTCAATAGACATATTTGAAAGTTTGTTAAAGGGTAAATTTGCTATGGAGTTATTATGCAAATCTGAAGTAGTTATTGAGGAATGTTTTGGCACATTTCACAAAGAAAATAACTTTGCTTATGCATGGAATTAAAAAAATTTATTGTTATTTTATGGAATTAAATCATTTTTATTATATTATGGTTATAAATAGCCAACAAGCTCTTAACCTATGATAATAGACGCACCAACACCAAATTAGAGCTTCTAGCTCTTTGGGCACTATTTTCGGTTGCCATTCATTTGGGGATCCCTCTCTTATCTGTATTTGGGTATGAATTCAGCAGTTGCCAAGGTATGCAAAGATGAAGCATTGCTTGTTGCTTCTATTGCAAAGATGAAGGATTAACCTCCCCATTTCAAAAGTGCTTGTTGCTTTTCGTGTTGTTTGGTATGCCAAGTGGCAAAATAACTGTAATAAATCTACAGTTTTGGCCATAGTGGGGGCTTGGCTTGGGGGTTTTCCTTTCTTTGTTCCCATGCATTGGCTGCAAGTTTGGTTCTTCATTTTCGGTGATCCAAGACCACCTTATAATATGATGTTCTGTTCGAAGAAAAGATTCAATATCTGAAATACAACAAATTATTCAGGGGTTTTGAATTATTCTAAGCTATACGAGAATGGCGGTCGGTGCCCAATTCTTTTAATGGAAGTTTTGTGGAAATTGATGAATGGCTTGCAGAGGGCAGAAATTGCGATAGAAATGAAATTGCGTACCTCTGTTTTTTTAGTTATCTCGCTCTTTGAATCAGAATTCCTACACAAAACTGTTTCATTGAACACCCCACTTCTGAGTCATTGGTGTGATGACATTATTTCTCTGCTGCATCATGTGCCTTTAGTGACTATCAATCATATCTATCGGAGAATAACTAGCAGGCTGACAGACTCTCCATATAGGCTCTTTCGTTGGCCCTGGGGCATGAGGAATTTTCTGGATCTTTAGATGGTATGATCATTGATCATGAGATATTTCAGTTATTTTGGCTTGTGCTGGGCTTTGCCCTTTCACTCTCTTTATGAGGCACAAGAATTCAGTTTGAATGAATGGTTCTTTTGCTGACATGGATGTGCCTATCAGCCTTCTTGTTATGCTCTTGATTCATATGTTTCTTGGTCTCTCACGAATTCTTTCAGATAGATTTTTTGACCTATTGCTTCAGGAATGATGATAAAATTCTACCCTTGCCAAACTTTATGCTTTTCTATCCCAATTTTGGTTGTATGGATAGAATTCTCCGGCTTTACAACTATTAGAGAGATCCACAATTGTATCTGCATTTGCAGAATTCTTCTGCATTCTGAAGGTGATCTTAGAGAGGAATGTAACGAAAAAAATGTGGCAATTCTTTGCAAAGAAGAGCCTTCTCTTCAATACACATATTTGAAAGTTTGTTGAAGCGTAAATTTGGTATGAAGTTATGATGCAAATCTGAAGTAGTTATTGAGGATTGTTTTGGTACAGTTCACAAATAAAATAACTTTACTTATGCATGGAATTAAAAATATTTATGCTTATTTTATGGAATTAAAAAACTTTTATTATGTTATGCTTATAAATAGCCAACAAGCTCTTAACCTAGGATAATACATGCACCTATGTTTTTTTAGTTCTTTGGCTCTTTGAATCAAAATTCCTGCAACTAGAAACAATGCAACTTTTTTGTGCAAACCCACGCAAACTAAATCTGACCAGTAAACACCATTTAGGTAGCAAGGAGGGGCGGTTGCCATGACAAGATGTTCAACCACCTCCTCCATGAATAACAAGCTATATACTAAATTCAGAATAAATGCCAAACTGAGAAAAAAACACTTCATGTTTTAGACGGGCTCTTTCACAGGACTGCCTCTCCAGGAATCGCCCACGGCACTCCAGAATCGCCGGACACCTACGGTTCTGACCACCTCAACAGTCACGACAAATCCTATGAACAATGCTCAACAAAGAGGTGGAAAACAAAGAGGTGCAAAACACGCGAACACTGAAACTTGTAGGCAAAATGGGAGGGCAGAGCAAGGCAACGACCGGAAACCTTCAACCATCAATGTTGTCACTTGCGGAGAAGTGCAGCGTGGGTTCTAACCTTTACCTCCAAACCATCCAGAAGGCCCAACTATCAGCACTGAGGTTTTACACAGACTCAAATTGAAAAAATGCGGAGGACCAACGGATCATGAAGGATACACCGAGGGATCGGGGTTGATTATGGCTCTTTGGGCACTGCTTTCGATTGCCATTCATTTGGGGATCCCTCTCTTATCTGTATTTGGGGATTCACATGTTAGCATCTCTTGCGTGAACAGAACTGCTTCATTGAACACGCCACTTCTAAGTCATTGGTGTGATGACATTCTTTCTCTGTTGCATCATGTACATTTAGTGACCATCAATAATATCTATCACGAGCATAACTAGCATCCTAACAGTCCCTCCAAATAGGCTCTTTCATTGGCCCCGAGGCATACGGGATTTTTTGGATCTTTAGATGGTATGATCATTGATCATGGAATATTTTAGTTATTTTGGCTTGTGTCGGGCATTGCCCTTTCACTCTCTTTATGAGGCATAAAACACATATTTCATTAAATTTGGAAATATTCTATTACAAGGACTTCATTCACATTGAGTTTTTTTTGTAAATCTCTAAATACATATTCTATTAAATCTAGAAAAATCAACTCAAAGAACTATTCCATTAAATTTGTAATAATTAATCCAATGAAGTATTTTCTCAATTAATATTTTTTATTTATTTCAAGTAAAACTTTAGTATTCAACCATTCAAAAGGAAATATTACATCTCAAATAGAACTAGTCTAGGAAATATTACATCTCAATTAGAACTAGATGGGTTGGACATAAATCCTGATGAGTCTATGAATATTAATAATTTTGTAGATGTTAAAATCTTTGAGACAACGAGATATATTATGTGGGAATAATTCAAATTGAATGAAATTGCACACATAATTTTATACTATAATACTCTAAGACATGCTCTATACTATATTTGAGGTGACCGAAGTACTAATAATATTTATATTATCAAACACCATGTTTGATCATTGCTTTCATGAAGAGGAGAAAATGACAAGAATTTTTAATATATTGAATTAGAGATAGATGTTGAAACACATTTTTAATGAATTTTAGTCAAGCTTTGTATGTCCTCGTGTTCTTTGATTACTAATGATTCAAAGTAACTACAAATATGTTATTTAAGATATTGATTTTCAAGATTAAGTGTGTATCCAAAGTCACTCATCTATGACAAATGATTCTCCCATTTACCATGATTAATCTAGGAAACTATTTCTTCAATTTTAATTTTATCATTACTTATTCTAAAACTTTAGTAGTCAAACATTCAAAAGAAAACATTGTCTCAATTAGAAGTAGAACATGGGTACTGGCCATAAATAATGATGTATGTATGAATATCCATAATTTATTAAATGTTAAGAACGGAGAGACATTGAGATATATTGAAAAGAAATAATCCAAAAAAATTGCAAAAAACTTAATTTTGACATGCTATGTTGCAAGAGGTTTTCTATCTAATATATTCGAGGAAACCAAAAAAAATGAAGTCATTCATGTACGACCCATATTCTCCCAAATTTAGCATGAATATTCTACTTAACACGAATTATTAAGAAATTCTAAAAATTTAAAAAACAAAATGCATCATAGTAGTTTATATGTAGTTTTATTTCATAATGTAGTTATCACATTTATGCACTCATATTCATGCATATAATTAACTAAAATACAATTAAATAACTTTGTGGCTTGTTGACAAATATGGTATGATTTCAATTTATTTTAAAAATACGAATTTGTAAAAATTTATCATTGGACAATGAATTCAAATGCCTTTAAAGTTCGAAAAATTCAAAAACTTAACCCATCTATGTATTTCCTCTAATGATATTGAACAATCCACTTAAAACTGATTATGAATTAAATTATTTTTAAGTAATACAAATTTATTTGCAATGCAATTTTATTTTAACATTACATCCCTCAACATTCATTATGAATTAAATTATTTTTAAGAAATAGAAATTTATTTGCAATGCAATTTTATTTTAACATTACATCCCTCATTTATAGATTCATATTAATGCATATTATAGGCAATTCAAAGTCATTATGCCACATTATTTTAAAATATGTTATACTTATGTTTATAAATAGTAATTGATTTAAGTATACAATTTTATGGAAAGTTTTCGAATGAGAAACCAAATATATTAAATAGTTCAAAAAGTTCAATTGAACCAGCTATGATCCATTTCGTATTAATTTAACATGAATAGTCCACTTAGCATTTACTTTCAATTAAATGATTCTAATTTTTTTGGTAAGAATTGAATCATTTTTTCAAAATTTAAATTTCACTTTTATACACGAGTATTAATGCGTATTATAAGTAATAAAAAATCAACAAATAGCATGTGTTATATTTTATCCACCATGCAATGTTATTAGAAGGAAAGATAACCCGAGTTAGATTTCCTTATCAGTGTAATGTATATGATGATAATGTGGTTTTGTTAGATGGAAAGCTAATGTTTGTAAGTTAACATGCATTGGCTTTCGTTCACCCTGCAATGTTGTTATAAGGAAAGCTAACTTGAGTTAGATTTCCTTCACGGTGCTATGTATTTGATGACAATCTGGATATGTTAGATGAAAAACTAACATATGAAATCTAACTCGCGATGCAATGTAATTATGTTTGTGTTAGATTGAAAGTTAGGAAAGCTAGCATCTCTACCTTTTAGCTTTCCTACAGTCAAAGTTACAAGAATATAATCTAGAGGTGGCTTTCATTCAGTGTGCAATGTTCTTGAATTTTTTCGTTTATTTTCAGAAACAATGGAGTATAATGTCATATAATTTCAAAGAAAGCAAGTAAAATGAAAATTTATTTACAACAAAATTTTATTTGAAAATCACATCTGTCATTTATAAATTCATATGAATGCATATTGTAGGCAACTAAAAATCATCAAGTCAATGATTATGATCGCCGTTACAAAAATTAATTTATTGAAGTATATAAATTTAAAAGAAGTTTTGGATTGAGAAATCAAATATCTTAAATAGTTCAAAATGTTTAACTAAATCACCTATGACCCATTTTGTATTAATTTAACATGAATAGACCACTTAGCATGTATTATCAAGTAAATGATTCTAATCTTTTTGGTAAGAATTGCATTATTATTTTAAACTTTAAATTTCATTTTATACACAAGTAGTAATGCACATAAGTAAATAAATATGAAAGCGAATGCAAAATAAATTTTAAACAACAACAAAAATCTATATTAATATAACTATAAATTCCCATATATTTCAAAAAATATAAAAACACTAAAAAGTATGTCCAAGTTGTATTGAA
>LPNX010904356.1:45208-60673 GCA_001517045.1 Pseudotsuga menziesii
ACACTGGGATTAACTAATGGATCCAAGAATCGAGCAGAACGTTCTTTATACTTTTTTTTTGCCTCCGTAGATACACTATACTTGGGATTTGTTATAATTTCTTTGGTGGCTTGAATGGTATGTTGGCCATCAACTATCCAAAAGTTGACATTTATAGCATTTATATCTGTCTCATTTACAATTTTTACATGGTTTACTAGTGGATAAGGCTCATTTTTATCAAATGGAATCAAGAGAGCATCGGGCAATGATGTTTGGAATTTTTCTAAAAAAGATTTCACCAACACCTGAACATTTGCATCATCTCGTGATCTCAATTTAAACACTTTTGGTGCTTCTATGCATCTTTGAACATCCACCTTTCTGTTGAATGAGCTTGAAAATAAATAACATTCCTTGAAGGATTCATGAATTTCATCACAATTATCTGCTAGTTTCACTGTCTCAGTTTCCATTTTCTCAGTTTTTTTAAATTCTGTAGTAGGTGTGAAATCACTTGATGCAATGTTTTCTTCCAAATCTTTTAAATATATTCTCCTTAAAGCATGAATATGAGCATCAATTCTATCTTCTGGTATTGTATGAGGTAATTTACCTCTTTGATGCAAATAAAGAAGCACAGATGATGTTTTCATCTTTTTGACATTGTGATATTTTAGAACTTTTGTGATGCGTTCTAAAAGATCTATGCAACTCTTTAACCCCAATTTATTGAAGCTTTCATAACTATTGAACTTAAACATTGACTCTTTCATTGTGTTTTGGCGGATCTTTACTTGAAGCTTCAATTAAATCTGGTCTAAATTTTGTGTACTCCACTGGACAAGAGACTAATTTTACTTCTTGTCCATTGATAGCCTCCACTTGAAAGACGATGTCAGTCTCACCATGAGAATAACAATTAACAACTATCCCTAATATAATTGGATCTTTTTCACCTATGGATCCTAACAGACACATATCAGGGAACATATTTGGAGGACATTCTATCTGAACATACCAATCTCCCACAAACTCATATTCATTGGATGTATTATACTTTCTAATCATTTGAAAAGTAGAAGTAGGAATTGGTGCATTCATAATATTTTGACTTGAATGAAGTCTTTCTCGTTGCATGATTGATGGATGTGGCATTTCACTTGCTTTTGAACTGAGCAATTCTGAAAACAAGAATAAGAAATTATTAGCATAAATCAAAATGAAATTATAATTATAAATATCGTCATTTAATATTCTATTAAAATTTGAAAATATCATATAGTCTAACAATTCTAAATTAGAATAAATAAGATATAAAACTACCATACCAACTTGAGTAGGCTTTGATTGTGTACCTCTTGCTTTTCGTTTTTTCTTAGATGCTTTAATTGTAGTTTCATTTGCATCAGATTCAATAGTATCTGGAAACGATAGTAGAAAAAATTGTTTGCAATGGTTAAAAAAAACATGAAATATCAAACATTAATAATCTACCATATAATACATCATTTTAATTCACATGCAGAAGAACAAGGAAGTTTATGTGCTATGGAAGTTTACTACCCACATAATGATATATCAAAGTTCATCTAGTGTGAAATTGCATACTAGAATATAGTATAATTATTTGTAAATAACTAAATTTGAAAATGCCATACCAACTGTTGGAGACTTTTGTAGTGTCATATTTGTATTCTTTCTTTTCGTTGATGATTTCTTTGAAATTTCATTTGCATCATGGTTCTTAGCATCTGAAAACATTTGTAGAAAATATTACGGTAGTTTCGAAAACAATTAAAAGCATCAATTAAAGACTAATATGAAAACATATTTTATAACATCTCAATTCATACATATGAAGAAGATAAAGAACTCTAACCTTTTGAAGTCGCTTCTTTTGCAATTTTACTCGATTCAAACTCCATTGTTTCTGGAAAAAAAACGAAAAAAACTATTACCACAATTTCAAATTATTGAAAAAAACATGAATTCAAAAATATTATAAATGCACGCATCATTCTATTTGTAAGTATATGTACAAAAACAATTGTGGAGGTCATTATAATAGCTAATAATGATGATCATTAAATGGCTCATGATAATAGCTAATCATAGTGTTAGCTTACATAAGGTAATTTTTCATCCATCATAACCACATTATGATCAAATACATTGCACCATTATGGAAATTTATTTCGAGTTAGTTTACCTTATAAGAAAATTGCATGGCGAATGAAAGTTAATATGTGCTAGCTTTCTTATGGTAGTTTTCTATCTAGCACAACCACATTGTCATCAAATAAGAGATTATATCTGAACATACATGTCAAATTGTTAGAGCGAAAGAGAACTCCATGATATTTGCTTTCACTCATCGTGCCAAGTTGTTAGAGCGAAAGCTAACTCCATGACCATGACAAAAAATAAGTTTGAGTTAGCTTTCGCTCTAACAACTTGGCATGATGAGTGAAAGAAAATGTGTGTTATTTTTCATAAGGTAGTTTCTATTTAACACAACCACAATGTCATCAATCACATTGCATCATGATGGATATCTAGATGGAGTTAGTTTTCATTCTTCAAACAATACACAATGTGTGTTAGGTTTCATAGGGTAGTTTTCCATCTAACACAACCACATTGTCATCAATCACATCGTACCATGATGGAAATCTAGCTGGAGTTAGCTTTCATTCTTAAACCATTGCACGATAAGTGAAAGTTAATGTGTGTTATCTTTCATAAGGAAGTTTTCCATATAACACAACCACATTGTCATCAGTCGCATTGCACCATGATGAAAATCTAGCTAGAGTTAGGTTTCGTTCCTAAAATATTGCATGGTGAGTGAAAGCTAATATCTGTTAGTTTTCATAAAGTATTTTTCCATCTAAAACAGACACATTTTCATCAAATACATTACACCATGATGCAAATCTAGCTAGAGTCAATTTTCCTTCTAACAACATGGCACAATGAGTAAAATCCATGTGTGTTAACTCATTACACCATGATGAAAATCTAGATGGAGTTAGTTTTCCTTCTAACTACATGTCACGATAAGTGAAAGTTAATGTGTGTTATCTTTGTAAAGTAGTTTTCTATCTAAGAAGATGGCACAATGAGTAAAAGCTTATGTGTGTTGGATCATTTCACCATTATGAAAATCTAGCTGGGGTTAGCTTTCCTTTTAACTACATGGCACGATGAGTAAAAGATTACGTGTGTTAGCTCATTGCACCATGATGAAAATATAGCTGTAGTCAGTTTCCCACTAACATGGCATGATGAGTGGAAGCTAATGTGAGTTAGCTTTTGTAAGATAGTTTTCCATCTAAAAAAACCACATCGTCATCAATCACATTGCACTGTGATGGAAATCTAGCTTGAGTTAGCTTTAATATTTAAATCATTGCACTGTGAGTAAAATCTAATGTGTTTAAGCCTTCATCGGGTATTTTTCCATCTAGCACGACCACATTGTCATCAATCACAATGTACCATGATGGAAATCTAGCTGGATTTAACTTTTCTTCTAACTACATGGGACAATGAGTGAAATCTAATGTGCGTTAGCTTTCATAAGGCAGTTTTCCATCTAACACAACCACATTGTCATCGATCACATTGCACCGTGATAGAAATCTAGCTAGAGTTAGATTTCGTCCTTAAATCATTGCAAGGTAAGTGACATCTAATGTGTGTTAGTATTCATAATGTAGTTTTACATCTGGCACAACCAAATTGTCATCAATCACAATGCACCATGATGAAAATCCAGCTTGAGTTAGCTTTCATTCTTAAAACATTGCACAATGAGTAAAACTAATGTATGCTAGATTTCATAGGGTAGTTTTCCATCTAACACGGCCACATTGTTATCAAATACATTACACCGTGATGGAAATCTAGCTTGAGTGAGCTTTCCTTCTAACAACATGACACTATAAAGAAAATCTTATGTGTGTTAGCTCATTACACCATGATGGAAATCTAGCTGGAGTTAGCTTTTATTTTAACAACATGGCACGATTAGTGAAAACTAATGTGTGTCCACTTTCATAAGGGAGTTTTTTATGTAATAAAACCACATTGTCATCAAGGACATTGTTTCGTTTTGGAAATCTAGCTGGAGTTAGATTTCCAAAAAAACCACATCGTCATCAATCACATTGCACCGCGATGGAAATCTAGCTGGAGTTAGATTTCCAAAAAAACCACATCGTCATCAATCACATTGCACCGCGATGGAAATCTAGCTGGAGTTAGATTTCCAAAAAAACCACATCGTCATCAATCACATTGCACCGCGATGGAAATCTAGCTGGAGTTAGATTTCCAAAAAAACCACATCGTCATCAATCACATTGCACCGTGATGGAAATATAGCTAGAGTTAGATTTCGTCCTTAAATCATTGCACAGTAAGTGATATCTAATGTGTGTTAGTATTCATAATGTAGTTTTACATCTGGCACAACCATATTGTCATCAATCACAATGCACCATGATGAAAATCTAGCTTGAGTTAAATTTCGTTCTTAAAACATTGCACAATGAGTAAAACTAATGTATGCTAGTTTTCATAAGGTAGTTTTCCATCTAACATGGCCACATTGTTATCAAATACATTACACCGTGATGGAAATCTAGCTTGAGTTAGCTTTCCTTATAACAACATGGCACAATAAGGGAAAGCTTATGTGTGTTAGCTCATTACACCATGATGAAAATCTAGTGGGAGTTAGCTTTTATTTTAACAACATGGCATGATTAGTGAAAACTAATGTGTGTCCACTTTCATAAGGGAGTTTTCTATGTAATAAAACCACATTGTCATCAAGAACATTGCATCTTTTTGGAAATCTAGCTGGAGTTAGATTTCCTAAAAATCCAAATCATCATCAATCACATTGCACCGTGATGGAAATCTAGCTGGAGTTAGGTTTAATATTTAAATCATTGCACTGTGAGTGAAATCTAATGCATGTAAGCCTTCATTGGGTATTTTTCCATCTAGCACGACCACATTGTCATCAATCACAATGTACCATGATGAAAATCTAGCCGGAGTTAATTTTTCTTCTAACTACATGGGACAATGAGTGAAATCTAATGTGCATTAGCTTTCATAAGGTAGTTTTCCATCTAACACAACCACATCGTCATCGATCACATTGCACCGTGATGGAAATCTAGCTAGAGTTAGATTTCGTCCTTAAATCATTGCACGGTATGTGACATCTAATGTATGTTAGTATTCATAATGTTGTTTTACATCTGGCACAACCATATTGTCATCAATCACAATGCACTATGATGAAAATCTAGCTTGAGTTAGCTTTCGTTCTTAAAACATTGCACAATGAGTAAAACTAATGTATGCTAGCTTTCATAAGGTATTTTTCCATCTAACACGGCCACATTGTTATCAAATACATTACACCGTGATGGAAACCTAGCTTGAGTTAGCTTTCCTTCTAACAACATGGCACTATAAGGGAAAGCTTATGTGTGTTAGCTCATTACACCATGATGAAAATCTAGCTGGAGTTAGCCTTTATTTTAACAACATGGCATGATTAGTGAAACCTAATGTGTGTTCGCTTTCATAAGGGAGTTTTCTATGTAATAAAACCACATTGTCATCAAGGACATTGCGTCGTTTTGGATATCTAGCTGGAGTTAGATTTCCAAAAAAACCACATAATCATCAATCACATTGCACCGTGATGGAAATCTAGCTGGAGTTAGCTTTAATATTTAAATCATTGCACGATGAGTGAAATCTAATGTGTGTAAGCCTTCATCGGGTATTTTTCCATATAGCACGACCACATTATCATCAATCACAATGTACCATGATGGAAATCTAGCTGGAGTTAACTTTTCTTCTAACTACATGGGACAATGAGTAAAATCTAATGTGCGTTAGCTTTCATAAGGTAGTTTTCCATCTAACACGGCCACATTGTTATCAAATACATTACACCATGATGGAAATCTAGCTGGAGTTAGATTTCATCATTAAATAGTTGCATGGTGAGGGAAATCTAATGTGTAAGCTTTCATAGTGTAGTTTTTCATCTAGCACAACCACATTGTCATCAATCACAATGCACCATGATGGAAATCTAACTGGAGTTAAATTTTGTTCTTAAAACATTGCACGGTGAGTAAACCTAATGTCTGTTAGCTTTTATAAGGTAGTTTCCATCTAACACAACCACATTGTCATCAAATATAGTACACCATGATGGAAATGTAGCTAGAGTTAGATTTCCTTCTAACAACATGGCACTATAAGGGAAAGCTTATGTGTGTTAGCTCATTACACCATGATATAAATCTAGCTGGAGTTAGCTTTCATTTTAACAACAGGGCACAATGAGATAGAATTCTAATTGTTGCCTCTTATCTGGCAACCTCTGTTTTCCCATAACACATTGTTCAGGGAGTCATCCAATGCCTTAAAGGAATATAAATTTTTAAAATTTAATTAGCAATCTCTTTTGGGAGCTTTTTTCTCTTAGTCTTCCTATTTGTAGCATTTAATATCCAATATCAATTGTTTTTTAGGTACCTTATTAGTGAGGGGCACTTGTTAAACAATTTGTAATCCTTGGTGATGGGCCAGTGTTTGAACCTGCGATAATATCATGAATTCAACGTACATGAGCTCAAGTGTCCTTACCTATGCATTACCCATCTGTTGGACTACCTTTCCAGTGTTGCAGCAACTGCTAGCTTCTTGACACTCATGAAGAGTTGAAATTTGGTCCAAAGGGCACAAAGCTGGATTCCCACATAGATATTGGGACTGTTAAAATAAATTCTAACACTAATACTTTGTCAGGAATATATTCAACTTATAAACCTCCACAATCCGGTGTTCCTGTGGCTTTCAACAGTCCTCACAAACTAAATTCCAACTCAGCAATACTAGCAGGATCATATGGCCACTCAATTAATTTACATTAGCAGCCAAACACATCAGTTTTAGTGGCAGTTGTATCATCATCAAATGCTACTTCTGTGAGGTCTGATCTTGTGCATACATCTTCAGGTCAAAATTTGCCAACTATGGCACAGTTTGGTGGAACATTGGATCTTGTGCATACATCACTTGGGCTGAAGAAACTAGCCGCATTTCATTGGAGGCTCTACAAATGAAATAGTAATGGTAGCAGGTCATTATTTTTAAGACCGTTTTTTATTGTATGGTCGTTATCTTGCTTGTTGGAGGTGTGCCTACCAGTGCCTTAGAAGTGGTATTATCCTTATCTATCATTTTCTATCTTGACACGTGCCCAAAACATGTCATGCATTTTAGGACACATTAAAACTCATGTCCGACATTTGTCAGGTCATGTCACATGCCCGACCCATTGGACACGGACACGGAGCCCTATATGGCTGTGTCATGTTTCATAGCTTTTTATGCATTTCGAATAAAATTGTATGTTGCTGGAGCCGACCAATCATCTTAGTTTTCTAACTCTAGAATTAAATGAAACACAATTGAACCCCTTGAAAGGAACCTAACTGACTCATATAAATTACTTAACAATAATGTCCTAAATTCAAATAATCTGTTTCAGTACCTTGTAGCCTGAGTTGGAAAGAAAGAGACATGAAAAATAAAATACGTGACCTGCAACTAGGATTTATGTATGTTGTTGTTTCCAGAATATCCATAATAGGGTGTTGTATTCATTTGGACATTTGTTTTGGCTCCTGTAGAATCTTTGTTTTGGCTTTCAACAGTCCTCACAAACTAAATTCCAACTCAGCAATACTAGCAGGATCATATGGCCACCCAATTAAGTTACATCAGCAGCCAAACACGTCAGTTTTACTGGCAGGTGTATCATCATCAAATGCTACTTCTGTGAGGTCTGATCTTGTGCATACATCTTCAGGTCAAAATATGCCAACTATGGCACAGTATGGTGGAACATTGGATCTATCAAACCTTTCACTCGGGCTGAAGAAACTAGCCTCATTTCATTGGAGGCTCCGCAAATGAAATAGTAATGGTAGCAGGTCACTATTTTTAAGACTGTTTTTTATTGTATGGTCATTATCTTGCTTGTTGGAGGTGTGCCTGCCAGTGCCTTAGAAGTGGTATTCTCCTTATATTTCATTTTCTATCCTGACAAGTGCCCAAAACATGTCATGCATTTTAGGACATATTAAAACACATGTCCGACATTTGTCAGGTCATGTCACATGCCCGACCCGTTGGACACAGACACGAAGGCCTATATGGCTGTGTCATGTTTCATAGCTTTTTATGCATTTCGAATAAAATTGTATCTTGCTGGAGCCGACCAATCATCTTAGCTTTCTACCTCTAGAATTAAATGAAACACAATTGAACCCCTTGAAAGGAACCTAACTGACTCATATAAATTACTTAACAATAATGTCCTAAATTCAAATAATCTGTTTCAGTACCTTGTAGCCTGAGTTGGAAAGAAAGAGACATGAAAAATAAAAGACGTGACCTGCAACTAGGATTTATGTATGTTGTGGTTTCCAGAATATCCATAATAGGGTGTTGTATTCATTTGGACATTTGTTTTGGCTCCTGTAGAATCTTTGTTTTGGCTTTCAACAGTCCTCACAAACTAAATTCCAATTCACTCGGGCTGAAGAAACTAACCTCATATGTTTTAGACAGTCACAACCTTCTTCTTTTTTGGTTTTATTGTGTAAGAAATAGGTGGGAAAATGTCAATCAAAATGGTTAGGGCAGCTGATTTTTCAGACCCTTTATTCTCCTTAAAGCAGTACGAGTGGAACAGTTCTGAGGCTTTTCTTCTAGACCTTTATCATGAGATACTAAATCAAGTTTGCACTGTCAACTATTACCAATTTGCAGCTGAAGTTTGAATAACATTATGGCCGATATCTATACTCATGAACATTGAATTTTATTAATAAAAGGGTGTAATTATACCACCAGAATATATGTACTTTTGTCTTAAGGTGTTCAAGTGCAATAGGTAACCCAATCATTTCACCAATATGGATCTTCTATGGAAAATAATTTTTGTTCTCTTTCTTTGTGCAATTTTTAGTGCAAACTTCTCTGCTACTACTTACCAACATGCATATAGGAATGGTTCTGAGAACTTCGTCTTTGGGCTTGTTCATTGTTGTCTAATGTTCAAACTAGTACTTCTACCGAGTGCCAATCATAAACAGGAAATAATAAGGTGAATGGCACTTTGTTCTCAGCTGAGCATAATAGCCTGTGATCTGACTGTGCATAGACAACACTCTTAAACTAGTTTTGTACCCTTAGAAAATACAAGCATAAAAAAGGCTTACTCAGTTAGGCCAAGATGAGTGAATCCCAGCACTCTTGTATGGGAATCACTGCAAGCCTACAAGGTCATTTAAGCCATAACATGCATATCAATGCTTCCCTCAATGTCATTGTTCACAAGTGAATGACAAGGTAATGTTGTTGAACTGTTTTCAAGGTAATTGTACTAAGTAATAAACAACAACCAAACAAACTAGAATATTGTTGACAAAATTCTTATTCAAATGGACTGGCTGTAGGTGATGATATGTAGGCTTATTTCGTCAATGTTTCTCATAAACCGTGATCACTAGACTGTGGATTCATTTTTGTTACCATGCGGGTGTCTGTGTGGAATTACTACAACGTACAATTTGGGGATGTTTTGCTTCATGCAAAGGGTTAACCATATGATAGCTATTGGAGAATGCAAAACCAACGACATACTACACAATTATCAGGAAGATCAATTTAATTAACTTGAAAATGATATGCTTGGGTAATTTTTCAATCCTGTAGTGAATTTACAAATGCACTAGCAATGATTCCCATCAGCAACTTCAAGGAGATGGTTAACATACATATGAATTAACCCAAAAATAAATTTGATGGTGGAGGAATTAATTAACACCTGAGCAGAAACAATAAAAAAGATCCATACAATCACATAGAAATTGAATACGCCATAGAAAATAGAGATTTTTGCCCTAGAAACCCAAATTGGAAATTCAACATTCTATGGGATTTGATTCTTGCTCAAAAAATTGGTATGAAGGGTGAGCTCAGTCTGTTAAAGAGGCTGAGTTCACATTGTAGTGTTTAATTGGCTGTGTTTTTGCCATGTGAAGGACTCAAGGAGGCTGCATTGTTGCTGTGTGAAGGAGGTATGTTCATGTAAATTATCCTCAATGAAGAGAAGATGATGCCCAACAAGGATTTCTACCACCACAAGTTTTATCAACTAGATTTCTAAACCTATAATGCCTTGAAGGTTCTTTCAATAGGCATGTGGAAAATTGGTAGCCTTCACTCCATACAACCTTACATCACTCTATGCACTACCTAGCCACATATTCCAATTCTTTTCCTTCACCGAGGTATGTTAAATCATTCACTACATCCATAATCACTAAAGGTTCCATAGTTGGATGTTTTTATTATTTTGTACCCTCCTAACTCACATCTTAGTAGAATTACTCATCCCTTTATTGTGAATAGTAAATTGATCCCTGCAACTTTATGCCACTGTTCAACCTGTCAGGATAATGGTGCAGAGGAGCTGAAATACGAAGCTAACTTTATGCATGTGAAGTAGTGTCATGGGTCATGTGTGATTATTGTTCCTATGTTTCCAGTTTGTTATGAAATTTCCAGTTTGTTATGTTTCCAGTTTGTTATGAAATTTCATTTCTTGAGAATTACCAAGAGTATTGCAAATCTTGAGAGTTGAGGGAGGATACATTTAATATGGCACATAAGGAAGAAGGGAACCTGGAGGACTATGTACAGTGTTTTCAATCTAATTTGCATAGGTATCCACACAACACTCTAGGTGGTGACATCTTGAAGACAATTTTAATTTGAGGGATGCGGGATGAATGGCTGGATATGGTGAACATAGTGGTAAAAGATGATATATCAAAAGAAATTTACAAGACAATCTATTACTTATGAAAAATATTCTCATGGGGAGATTCTATAAGCAAACTAGGAATCAAAGACTTTTCCAACAAAGCCATGAAGTTATCCAATGGAGGAGTAACCTATGTGGAGATTGGAATCTTGTTAAAGGATTTTAAGACTGATATCCTCAACACATTATCTTCCCAGCTATATTTTCTTCAAGGTAATAAAAGAAAATTTTGATACTGAGAAGGAACTTTCTATTTTCTTCCCACAATGTAGAAAAAAACAGTCCTCAAAGGAATTTTTATTGAAAACTGCTGAAATTTGTGGGTGGGATTAGGATCATCCTACAAAATCATGCCCATAACTGTACCCTTCACCATGGAGATATTCAATGCAGAGAGCCTCCTTCAGTAGTTTTGACCTGTAACTTTGGGAATCTATATTGTTTTCTGAGGTCAGTGGAGTTATTTTTATCAAATGGGTAGTGGTAGTGGTAGGCAGATGAGCTTTTGGGCTCTTGCCTGTCTGTTCTTTCTTAGTTTTATTCATCAAGCTGCAGCAGGAGGAAGTGGGTATGTGAAGACAGAGGGCACCCATTTTTCTATCAATGGGAATGCTCTGTTTGTCAATTTGTTCAACTCTTACTGGTTGATGACTATGGCAACAGATACAGCACAGAGGAATAAGGTTACTTCTGTTTTTGAAGAAGCTGCAGCTCACTGTATATATATGCTCAGGTTGTTTTTAAGGTAACTGACTGTATATATGCGTATTTGTCTCATCATATGCATACATTTGCTTCGTTGTATATACACATACATAGAAGGATTTGTGTAGAATAGATATACACACAAAAAGCTAATCAAATCTGCATTCAACGACTTGTTTCCTGCAGAATGTATTGACTAGAGTGAACAGCATTAGTGGATTATTGTTCCTATGTTTCCAGTTTGTTATGAAATTTCATGATATAACCTCCATTTCATTAAATATGGAAAAATCTAACATAATATCGACTAAAATTTTCTCAAATTATCCTTTTTAAAGCCCAAAAATAGTCCTTCTAAAGTGCAATTTTCGATTCCAAAGGTGTATGTTTGAGAATGCCAATAGGGATTAGGGCTTGTAGCTTCAGGGATCTGGGAGAAACCATTAATATCATGACCAAAGAAATTTGGGAATCACTCATCCTTTCAAATATTAGACCAACCCCCATAGTCTTAGATTTGACCAATTTGTCCACTATTAGAATAGAGATAATCCTGGATGGTGTAATCATTTATGTGGAGTCCTAGGAGTATCCAATGGATTTCCTATTACTACAAATGATATCCTGTCTTGAGGGCCATCCTATGATATTGGGAAGGGCATGGCTAGCCATGTTCAATGCATACATGAGATGTAGATCAGGGAATATGATAATTTCCCATGTATACCTCACCAGAAACTTAATTCTTTATCAACCAACAAAGTGCAGCATGACATGTGAGAATTATTTATGGGATAAATATAAATTTGAAGATTAAAATGTGCATGTCGTCCTTACAATTGATAAATATTTGTATTTTAATTACAAGACAAAATATGACAGTATCAACAATTTATCAGTAATCCATGTTCTATATACCAATCCCCCCAGCTTGAGAAGAAGCATGACCGTCTCACCAGTATAGGAAGAATGACACAAAAACTCATGGAGAAGAATTAGGTAATGGAAAAGTAATGGGATTTCTTTCATTATGGTTCCACTTTGACAATGCCACTCAAAAGTTGCGGGGATCACTTCACAACCTAAAAGATGTTGTGAAGGCATAAAGTTAGCTTCGTCTTTCAGCTCCTCTACACCATTATCAACTTCTCTGGGTCCCCAAAACCTAGCTTCGTCTTTTAGCTCCTCTGCACCATTATCAACTTCACATGCCAAGTGCCACTAATTTCTCAAATTTTTAACTCTATATAGCCTTCTCTATTGCTCTAGGCTGTCATAGCTTTTCAGTGTTTGGAGATCTTCAATTCAAAGAGCCTCCTTCAGTAGTTTTGACTAGCAACTTTGAGAATCTATATTGTTTTCTGAGGTCAGTGGAGTTATTTTTATCAAATGGGTAGTGGTAGGCAGATGAGCTTTTGGGCTCTTGCCTGTCTATTCTTTCTTAGTTTTCTTCATCAATCTGCAGCAGGAGGAAGTGGGTATGTGAAGACAGAGGGAACCCATTTTTCTGTCAATGGGAATGCTCTGTTTTTCAATTGGTTCAACTCTTACTGGTTGATGACTATGGCAACAGATACAGCACAGAGGAATAAGGTTACCTTTGTTTTTGAAGAAGCTGCAGCTCATGGGCTCAATGTTTCCAGGACTTGGGATTTCAATGATGGCTAGTACAAGGCATTGCAGACTTCTCCTGGTGTATATGATGAACAAGTCTTTCAGGTTCATGCATGGGCCCTAGATCTGCTGGCCCTGGACTTCGTGGTCTCTGTTTTGTAATGAAGGCCCTGGACTTCGTGGTCTCTGAGGCCAACAAGTATGGTCTCAGACTAATACTTAGCCTAGCAAACAATTATGATGGACTAGCTATGCTGGATAGAATCTCCACTCAGAAGATGATTTCTTCACCAATCACACTGTTAAAAGCTATTATAAGAACCATATTAAGGTAATTGACTGTATGTATGCCATGTTAAGATAACTGACTGTATTTCCTCCAATTAGTTTAAAATAAATTAAAATTTTAAATACCTCTAGAGTCTCAACACTGTCCACAGTCCACAGTCCACAGTCACGCAGCCTCCAATCAGTAGACAGTCCACACTTCACTCCTCACGCCACTAGTCTAGTTCGTCCACGTCCACAGCTCACGGGCTCACGAGTCACAACTTTGGCAAATGGTCACAGCAATGGCTCACTACTCACGGGCTCTCAGCACAGGGATGAATGATCAAACCTCACGGGCTCTCAGTACACAAGCGGATGGTTCACAGTTCAAGGAGAAGCTCATGCTGTTGAGATGCCCCAGGTTCAGAACGAAGGATAAAATAAAAACACGCTGTTGAGATGCCCCAGGTTCAGAACGAAGGATAAAATAAAAACACGCTGTTGAGATGCCCCAGGTTTAGAACAAAGGATAAAATAAAAACACGCTGTTGAGATGCCCCAGGTTCAGAATGAAGGATAAAATAAAAAGGTAAACCCTAAATGCCAAATGGTAAAGTAAGTCTAGGTTAAAAAGTTTTAGTTTTATTTTTAAATTAAAAGTAAGATTTCATTATTTTATTTGTTTTTGAATTTTTTATTAAAAAAAATCAAATTTTTGGGGGGGGGGGTTGTGGGATCCCCCCATGTTCGAGGGAGGGCGTGTAGAATCCCCCCATCATCAGGCTACGTTTCACTGTGTTTCATCAAAAAGGGGGCACCGAGAAACGTCTCACATGGAGCCCCCCATCCCTCGGAGCGTGGGAAACGCAGGGGGCGAGCCCCCGACCCTGGGAGGCGCGTCCCCGTGGAACACTGCAAAAAACCAAGATGCCACATGCTATCTAGGGCTTCTAGAACTCCACAATGCACAATGTTCCTTGTATCCTGTAGGGCATTCTACTGCTAAGAGAATCCTCCATGTGGCCATCATGCAGTAGGCCCACCATCCAAGCAAGAGATCTCAAATGCCCTAGGGAATAACATTAAGCCAATGATCATCTAAGGTTGGCATCCTTTGAGCAAGCTATTACAAGTGTGCATAACCATCATGGACCATCTTTCATGCTACAATCCCTCTCATATTATCCAGGGGCTGAAAATCCGCCATGTATGCCAAATTTCATGATGCATCCCAAACTTGGTGTAAATAGTTTCAGAGTAACCCGAAAGTTTAACACTTAACAAATGGTAGAATTATTTTTCTTTTTTAGTTTATAATCTAGAATCTATAACTTTAGAATTATTTGTTTATATGGTCTATTTTGTAAACATTATATGACAGTTGAGTTTGAACTGTTGACTGTATATTAGAACTCCTTGGTCATGATGCCCTGTTTCATTTCATGGTTGATGTTTTCTGTTACAGTATGTTGATGACAATTGTTATGTTAGAAAAATATAAAAAATAGAAGCAAACAACAATAATAATAGAAGACGAGATTTATGTTGTGTTACCCCCCTATTTGCGTAGGGTGTTTACCTTCAGTTTTCATGAGGAGTTATGGGCTGTTCTCAAGGTTTCTAGGTATGTAGAGGGACAAATTCTATATCTATCAATTTCACAAATGTTTCTACTAGAATTTCCATGTAACTCTCCTTTTCTACAAAATCCTACTAATTTAAGTGCTTATGCTCAAATTATTATGCACATTAGTTCTTAGATGCAGATTCTACCTCTACAAATGAACCTTCACCAAGAAGGCCACTCAACTATCAAATCTTGCACTTCTCCAAGCTTTCTANCAAATTCTACCTCTACAAATGAACCTTCACCAAGAAGGCCACTCAACTATCAAATCTTGCACTTCTCCAAACTTTCTACTTCTTCAATACTTTGACTAATATTC
>LPNX010904356.1:71660-82713 GCA_001517045.1 Pseudotsuga menziesii
ATAATTTTGGGGTACATAAGGCATCTCGGGTGAGTAAATATTTGGTACATAATCAAAGTCATGGAAATAATATTGGAAGTTTGTCAATCTAGAAACATTCTATTCATGTTACTATCTTGCTTGTTTACTATGAATACAATACCCTAGTTCCTAGGAATGCTCTTCCACCAAATCAAGGTGACAATAAGTCTTCACATCTCACAAATGTTTTTGACAACAAGGAAGGTAGAGTATTGTGTCCATAAGGTATGCTATTATGAGGGGAATCTTTTACTGTAAAGCTTAATTAAGAAATTTTTAATCTTATCTCTTTCCCAAATGCAATGTCACGAATCTTATATTTCTAAAATATATAGATCAACATTTGGGGAAGTGAGATCATGTTAACAAAACTTTACCTGGATATGTTCATATAGTTCAGGAACTTTATGGATATCCTTTGGTTGTTGAAGAAATATTTTTCCTAATGATGTTGTAAGTGCTCAGTCAAGCATACATTCATTTGAAGATACTTGCTAGTATCTCTGTCTGTAATCTTCTAGATTTTAGGAATAGTGTTAGCACTTCCACAGTATGTTGTTACTAGTTATTGGTATCTCCAACATGCTCTTGTGTATACTATAATGTCTGGGTAAGACACCTAGGAACTCTTTATGAAATGGATCGTAAAGTTGCATCCCGTGCACCTCCAAAAGCTTGTTGATTTGAATATGTTTTTTCTAAAACCTGTAGATCATCCTTTGGGATAGTGAGCTCCTATTAACACAAGTTTACCTGGAAACATTCATATATTTGAGGAACTTTATGGATATAGTTTGGATGTTGAAGGTATATTTTTCCTAATGATGTTGTAATTTCTCAATAAGGAATACAATCGTCTGAGGTTTTGACATAAAGGAAGACTTAATTAGGAGGCTAATTTGAGGGTAATACTGTTGTTAAATATGAGTGAAAAAATTATTCGAATATAGTAATAAAGGGCACACATTTAGAAGGAAAATCCAATGTAAACGCTTTATTTATAGTATGTAGTAAACATGGTTTGGAGGGTTGACAATTGCAGCAGAATTCCTTAACACCTTTTATGCATGATTTTTAGATATGACCTTTGTGTCCAATAGAAATGCATTTCTAGTAGGTTTTCATAACAGTACAAGCCTAAATAAAAGATTACCATATACTTTATATAGGTAAAAGTGACATTCAAATCTAAGACATGGTCAAAGGTGTATCTTGGAGGTAGTGCCCACATTATGAAGCATTTTATAAAAAGACCCTACTGTAAGAATTATCAAATCATAGAAACATCAAGCAATAGACATGGAGGACCTAAAAGGATTACAAGAAGATGTATATTATTTCATGATCTTATCATTTAAAGAGTTATTATATAATTCCCCTACATCTCATCCTCTGGGAAATTCACAGATTTCCAGCCTTGTGCTCAAGAGTCAAGGTCATGGAGAAAGTTTTGAATCATTTAAATTTCTTCCATTAGTAAATCAGACTGCATCAAGAATGATTTTAAAATACAATCCAAGACCTCATAGTTTGAATAATGATTTTACAATGTTGATGGGAAAATGGTTTTTGACCATCCATGTCATGCTACATTTCAGTTTCAAGTTTCTGTAGCTAGAGTTTATGACAAATATTAACTGAGAAGCAAGAGTGCATTTGTTGGTTACTTGGGGCCAAGATAATTTAGCAATGTTGGAGGTATTTCAGTCCTATTTGAGGAGGACTTCATTAGATTCAACTCTAGTCTCAGAATTGGGTCAAAGAATTATGCTGAACTGATGGCCCTTTGTCTTTTTTTAAAGATAGCCCTGGAAAAAAGGGATTAGCAGCTTGTAGTTATTAGTATATGGGGATTCCTCCTAGTATAAGGTATGCTATTATGAGGGGAATCTTTTATTGTAAAGCTTAAATAAGAAATTTTTAATCTTATCTCTTTCCCAAATGCAATGTCACAAATCTTATATTTCTAAAATCTATAGATCAACATTTGGGGAAGTGAGATCATGTTAACAAAACTTTACCTGGATATGTTCATATAGTTCAGGAACTTTATGGATATCCTTTGGTTGTTGAAGAAATATTTTTCCTAATGATGTTGTAATCGCTCAGTCAGGAATACATTCATTTGAAGATACTTGCTAGTATCTCTGTCTGTAATCTTCTAGATTTTAGGATCTCTGTCTGTAATCTAGATTTTAGGATCTCTGTCTGTAATCTCTGTCTGTAATCTTGCTAGTATCTCTGTCTATAATCTCTGTCTGTAATGTTGGATGTATGTGATCAATTTAAAGCGTTGACTTGTAGATGACTCTCTTGCATTGATAAATGTAGAGGGAAGGATGAACTCAGAGATGAAGTTGAATATGGTGGTGTAAAAACCAAATTGATGCATTTCCTAGCATACAACATTGAAATAAGAGGGAACAAGTTGTTGATACATGTTTCCCTTGCATAGAAAACTACAACTTCTTTAGTGAGAGCCTTTGGAAATGGAATCTCTCTCTCTCTCTCATTCAACATGCAATCTTTAAAATCCATGTAATGGGTGGCACAATGCATAGTTTCTATTTCATCCACTCTAGATTAATAAATTAAGACTTTCTTCATGGATTCTCCTTGAGGATGACTTGGAGCTTGTTACTACCTAAACTCGCATATAAGTGATGAAGTCCCTAAACACATTTGCAACATTGAGGGAACTAAGAGGGCTACCCACTGTCACCATGGTGGCTCCCTCTCTCACCCTAGTTTGTCTCTCCTTTGGAACAAAGGGGGTATCCTTGGAATAAGATCGATAAAGCTATGCAATGGAGGCTCAAGTTAAAATGAAGATTTATCTATAGCAAAGCATAAATTATAGTTAAGGAAAATTAAGTGGATGAAGGACTAGGACTAATTACAATCCAGATGGGAAATAGAGTCAAGATAACAAACAAAGAGGGAAAATTTATGTGGAGAATTCATAGTCAATCCATCACAAATGTGTCATGACTAGCCAACATGAAAATGAGGATTGTGAGAATAAATGAGGGTCCCACACAAGGTGCACCATCACAACCATAAACTTGAATATAAGACAACAGTTTGTAACCATGAAATGATCAAGGAGAAGGTAAACATGGAATCATGAGAAAAGAGGATACATATGCAATTCCCTATGATTAACCCCAAATACCAGAGTCTGTTTTCCTTCTTTTCTTGAACAAGGTGATATGCACTCCCTTTTATTGAGTGTTTGCAAATTTTTCTGTGGTTCTGAATTGCTGGTGGGTGAATTAACTGGAGTCCAGATCATACACCTCTTCCTGGAGTCAATTTGTCTAATGGCTATCTTATTACGTGTGAAACATGCCACATAGTTTATTGTCCACTTGGCATTCATCGGGTAAAGGCCAATACGCAGAGAAATTCAAATTGCTCAGCTTTTAATTGAGTTATTGGGTTGTTGATTGGAGTTTTCCATTTTCATATGCTGGGATAACTTCCAACCTATACGTATATTATCTGTTGAACTGTACAGTGTGTAATATTTGTGACTGGGCACTGAATCTTGGCTCAACATTGTCTTGCAGTTGTTGGCTGATAATCACTCATGTGATATACAACTTGGCAAGAGTAATCTTCACTGTCCATTTGTTCATGGTGGCATAACACTAATACAAGGGAATTTGTTGTATTCTCCTGCCAACTCAACAGTTGATTGACAGCCACTTCATAACACTGAATTATTCCCTAACATGTATTCTTTAAGAGGCCATCTCAGGGGCACTTTATTGCATTGCTGAGACTGTCATTTCATCACCCCAGTGCTACACTGGGTTGCTTATCCACAGAAGATCGGTGAACATGTGCCTCAATGAAAGGTGTTCAAGTTGAAATGGATTTGAAAATAAAACCACGGGACACAATTATAATAGGACTTCTTCCAGTATACAGGGTCAGCTGAGTATTGCATTCATAAGCCTAGATGATAGCTTCCTCTCGGATTAGCATTGGCTCTTGAAAATAGAGCATTGTCGAACAAGAGGAAGTCAGGCCTTAAAGCAGAGAAGTATAGGCAGTCCTTGTTATCCTACCTGGTGAGAATAACATAGAACCTAACTCAGAACACTGATCAATGCTTGCGTTGGAGTTGTGTTTTTTTGTTTTGCAGGCTACACCAAGTGCCGAGGCCTTGAAGCCATTCTGAAAAACAGAGCTCTCTGTATAACTTTAAGAACAGAGACCAGAATTTTATTCTGCATAGTATCTGAATTGGTGAAATGAGTGGAGTATAAATCCCTCGTTTACAGATCATATACATATAAGCATTTTGGAATTTTATGTATGAAAGAAAGAAATTAGGTAGGACACTGTCCCACCACTCAGCTTTGGCACATTTATTTGGTTTCCACTCTATCACATTGGCCACTTCTAATCCTCTATTGACATAAATACCTTGCCTTCTTCATCTTGAACTCTATAATGTCCTAGAAAATGCCTTACCTTCATCTTTAGGATTCTCTAGCATATGCCATTATTTTTTATAATAATTACGAAGGTTCCAAGGTATGTAAATTTCATAAACCCTTGATATTTCATGCATCTGCCAAATCATTGTACTTAATTCATCACCTAGTCTATGAGATATTCTTATAGTCTCATCCATTGACATGGAGATGTCACAAAACAGCCACATAGCAAAACAGTATGAGTCCAATGGCAGGAGCAGTAAACTCTTAAGAGGAAACATACCAAAATAAGCATATGATGCAATGTATTCTTTTTTTTTTCCTTGGAAAAAGTCGTAATTTTATTTCAAAAGAACAAAATTACATCTGCAGATGTATTGAGACCAAATAGTCCCATACATTGTCATAAATTGTTACCGGTCATGCAAAAGAAAAACAACAAAAGATATTATACAAACAGAGAGATCAAGGATTATAGTACTCCTCTATTCTCCCCTTTTCCCCCCCCATTCTTCCTAGATTTGACTTCAGTCCAAGCCCCTTTCTTTGGTGCAGCCACAATCTGCTGATTACAGAGTGCCTCCTCTGGTTGTTGAAACACCACTATGTCCTTATCAGATTCTGAACTGGCAGATTCGTGAGCACGCTTTTGACCACTAGCAGATGTATCCATCGGATTCTCCGAGATTGTTTGAGTGTCCTCACCAGATGTCTGTTTTCCTGTCGTCTATGCTTCTGCGTCATCAGGCACCAATGTTTCCTCGTTTCTCTGCATATCTTGCTGTTCTTCATCCTCACTTCCTACTTCCTCATCTGGAACTTGGACATAATCTGCCTACCAGTTCTTTCTGTTTGTCGTCGGCCCCTTTTTATTTTTTGGGAATTTTTTTGCAAGTGGGAATGTATCTTGAAGATGACCTGTCAGATGGCAGAATCGGCACCTGAAAGCTGTATTTTCATAGTCCAGACTCTGTAACCAAGTGTAGGATTCATGTTTCAGCTATAATCTATCTGGGAGGCCTTTTCTAAGGTCAATCTCCACACAAATTCTGGCATATGTAAATAATCCCTTGTCCTTCCTTTCATTGTCACTCTTGATGAATCTTCCCAGAAGATTGCCTATGTCTTCCAGTACTAAATGATGCCAAAAAGGTAGAGGCATATTTGGTAATCGCACCCATACTGGCATCTTTGTAACTACCAAATTATTAGCATCAAATTCTGGAAACCAAGGGGTTATGAAGAGCCCAACTCTCCCCCAAAACCAAGGTCCCTGCAATAAGACCTTCTGATACTCATCCGGAGAATCGAATTGAACTATAAAGAAACCTTTTGAACATAGTAAAATCTGGCAATTAGTTGTCCAGTTTTGGAAGATCCAGGCATGAAGATCATGTGATTTGGGCCAAAACCCATTAAACCTACAAATAACTGCTTCAGCTTGTAAAGAACTAAAAAGTCCTTTAACCTGTTCGTTTTTTATCTCCAGAACTGGTGTGGATTCTAGTTTTCCCACAATATATGGGCTGGGATGAACAGTAGAGGTCACCTCTGTCTGTGGCCCCTTTGATCGGGCTGCATCCTTATAAGATGAAGGACCAGATCCTTTGTGTGAAGGGAAGGATCCTCTTTGTTTGCCATCGGCTCGCCCCCTCAACCGAAGCAATAGAGAAATGGAGCAATTCTTGGAAATCTGGTAATTTGATAAACTTAAAGAGTCATGCATCAGTTTTCCTACATGCACAAGATAGAAGACAGATGCTGGATAACCCACGCGGCTTGCTAGACTATCTCGTAGTGCCTCTACTGAATCAAGAACATTTATCCAAACCAAGATTGAATTTCCAGTAGGCAGATTTATGAATATTTGATAGCTATCAGCGCCTACCCTGGCCCCGTAATAAACAGGAAGTCACGGGCGCAGGCCTATATTCCTTCGAAACGGATCTATCATATCCATAAATCCTAGGGAGAAAGAAACAGAGCAGTTTTGATCTGCTTATGTAAAACTCATAAGAATGCCAGTTCCAATGAGCCATACCATAACAGCGCAGATCCCCATTGTCATACACATTCCAGCAGGAAAAAACTAAAATCGTAATGTTCAGCGATTGAGCAGGAGTAGCCTGTCTTCTAGCAAGCCTGGCGGCATCTAATGCATATTGAATAGGATCACAACGTACCTCCATCGCTATAATGGCCGCCTCTATCAAAAAAACCTTCTGCACGATCCATTTCTTGTCGTAGCCAATGATTCCTCTCAGCAGTAGATCATTCGGTTGTTCTCCAATTTGTAGATCACGCCCAGTAGCAGGACGCAACAGTCGCCCACTGAAGGAGAAACCCCCTGAGGAGACCAAGCCACCATGAGGGCCGACGGAAGCTAGGGCTTGGACTAGGGTTCGTAGCGCTTCCATAACTCTCCCTCTCCTAAACAAATGTTACTTATTATAGAAACCTTATACAAATTTTATTTCCAAGAGACTCCTATAACCTGTGGATAAACTGAGGAAGCAACCATAAGCATCTAATGCAATGTATTCTAAAACAAACTAAGATATAGAAAGTGCTATCTATAGAAAATCTTGCTCAGCAAGACCAATCGATAATATGGTAGACCATAGGATTGAGACATTTTCTATGATTTCTAGGACAAATTTACCAGGGAGGATGTTTGACTTCTTAGAAACTCCTCCTACCATCATTAAGTAAAAAAGTAATAATATGCAGAACTATCCTTAGACTCTATCTTTAAAATTTATTCTTGCGTTTTTGCTAAGTTATATCTTTACCTTTTACTTTAAGGTTTCAAGTATCAGGTAGATATGTGTGCAGAAAACAATTACAGAACTGGCATACTCTTTAGGGAGGTTCAACTGACCTCACACTATGTTGTTAACCATAGATGTGAAATTGGATCATAATGGCTAATTGGAGTACATAAATACTCACTCTAACTAGTCAAAGCACTAACAACTTTGTTTTCACAAGATGCTTTCTATTATCACTGTGCCACAAGCATGCCCTTCCCCAATTTGGGAATCATACCATGCAGTGCAAGCCAACTTACAACACTCAAGGAAGATCCCTTAGGTTAAGAAAGCACGGGTAGGGGTATCTATTCCCACCAAAATCACATAGGAAATGCACCTGACTACCATTACTTCAAACTGCTTGCTTCTTGGGCGACACAAACTATGAGGGGCAAAACATATCTCTAGAGGATTTAAACTTTGGTGGGGATCTGCATTAACATATTCAACATATTATGCTGTGGTAAGACATGAGTGCAGATCCTACACATTTTATGGCAATACAGAAGTGCAGATCCCACACATTTTATGGCAATACAGAAGTTCAGTGGTTATACAGAAGAGCAACAAATTATCTAGTCATGTACATCTGACTCCCCTCAAAACTCTGCCATGCAATACTAATAAGATACATCTCTACACTTTCCAAGTTGTAGGCATGGTTATCCGACTATCTAAATATCAGACCAAAAGTGCAATTGTATTCATCAGACAACTAGAGTATAAAAAAAAACTTGCCAGTGTGAAACCAGGGCAGTTTTACTTTACCTTTCCNTTTACTTGGAAGTGTTAAAACAGTCTAATTTCATGCAAGGGCATTCCTACCCATTAGAGAGAAACTTTCTTTTTGTTTTGCAACCTCTTCCTCCTGGCCTGTAACCCTAAAACAAGAAGATTTCAAAATATGTACTTCCTCCCCCACAAAAAAAACATGGATTCTTTGGTTTTTATATAAGTTTTTAAGTTGGTAATGAGCACTCACGATAACCCATTGAAATAAAAAGTTACACATATATATAGTATGAGTTCAATTTTAGCTCCGCAAGAAACCATAACCTGCAGTGCTGAGAAGGCGGCATATGTATTGGACAAAGTTGAAGATACTTACTTGGGGGTTACTTGGATGACTCCCTGAACAATGTGTTATGGGAAAACAGAGGTTGCCAGATAAGATGCAACAATTAGAATTCTAGCTCATTGTGCCCTGTTGTTAAAATGAAAGCTAACTTCAGCTAGATTTCTACCATGGTGTAATGAACTAACACACATAAGCTTTCCATTATAGTGCCATGTTGTTAGAAGGAAAGCTAACTCTAGCTAGATTTCCATCATGGTGTACTGTATTTGATGACAATGTGGTTGTATTAGATGGAAACTACCTTATGAAAGCTAACAGACATTAGGTTTACTCACCGTACAATGTTTTAAGAACAAAAGTTAACTCCAGCTAGATTTCCATCATGGTGCATTGTGATTGATGACAATGTGGTTGTGCTAGATGAAAAACTACACTATGAAAGCTTACACATTAGATTTCCCTCACCATGCAACTATTTAATGATGAAATCTAACTCCAGCTAGATTTCCAAAACGACGCAATGTCCTTGATGACAATGTGGTTTTATTACATAGAAAACTTCCTTATGAAAGCGAACACACATTAGGTTTCACTAATCGTGCCATGTTGTTAAAATAAAAGCTAACTCCAGCTAGATTTTCATCATGGTGTAATGAGCTAACACACATAAGCTTTCCCTTATAGTGCCATGTTGTTAGAATGAAAGCTAACTCAAGCTAGATTTCCATAACGGTGTAATGTATTTGATAACAATGTGGCCGTGTTATATGGAAAACTACCTTATGAAAGCTAGCATACATTAGTTTTATTCATTGTGCAATGTTTTAAGAACGAAAGCTAACTCAAGCTAGATTTTCATCATAGTGCATTGTGATTGATGACAATATGGTTGTGCGAGATGTTAAACAACATTATGAATACTAACATACATTAGATGTCACATACTGTGCAATGATTTAAGGACGAAATCTAACTCTAGCTAGATTTCCATCACGGTGCAATGTGATCGATGACGATGTGGTTGTGTTAGATGGAAAACTACCTTATGAAAGCTAATGCACATTAGATTTTACTCATTGTCCCATGTAGTTAGAAGAAAAGTTAACTCCAGCTAGATTTCCATCATGGTACATTGTGATTGATGACAATGTGGTCGTGCTATATGGAAAAATACCCGATGAAGGCTTACACACATTAGATTTCACTCACCATGCAATGATTTAAATATTAAAGCTAACTCCAGCTAGATTTTTATCATGGTGCAATGTGATTGATGATTATGTGGTTTTTTTGGAAATCTATCTCCAACTAGATTTCCAAAACGACGCAATGTCCTTGATGACAATGTAGTTTTATTACATAGAAAACTCCCTTATGAAAGCGAACACACATTAGGTTTCACTAATCGTGCCATGTTGTTAAAATAAAAGTGAACTCCAGCTAGATTTTCATCATGGTGTAATGAGCTAACACACATAAGCTTTCCCTTATAGTGCCATGTTGTTAGAATGAAAGCTAACTCAAGCTAGATTTCCATCACGGTGTAATGTATTTGATAACAATGTGGCTGTGTTAGATGGAAAACTACCTTATGAAGGATAATAAACATTAGCTTTACTCACCATGCACTATTTTAAGAACGAAAGCTAACTCCAGCTAGATTTTCATAATGGTGCATTGTGATTGATGATAATGTGGTTGTGCTAGATGACAAAATACACTATGAAAGCTTACACACATTAGATTTCATTCACCGTGCAACGATTTAAGGATGAAAGCTAACTCCAACTAAAATTCCAACACGATGCAATGTGCTTGATGACAATGTGGTTGTGTTACATGGAAAACTACCTTATGAAAGCTAACACACATTAGCTTTCACTCATTGTGCCATGTTGTTTAAAGGAAAGCTAACTCCAGCTAGATTTTCATCATGGTGTAATGAGCTAACACACATAAACTTTTCCTTATAGTGCCATGTTGTTAGAAGGAAAGCTAACTCCAACTAGATTTTCATCATGGTGTAATGTATTTGATAACAATGTGGCTGTGTTAGATGGAAAACTACCTTATGAAAGCTAACATACGTTAGTTTTATTGACCATGCAATGTTTGAAGAACGAAAGCTAACTCTAGTTAGATTTTCATCATAGTGCATTGTGATTGATGATAATGTGGTTGTGCTGGATGGAAAACTACATTATGAAAGCTAACACATTAAATTTCACTCACTGTGCAATGATTTAAGGATGAAAGCTAACTCTAGCTAGATTTCCATCACAATGCAATGTGATCAATGACGATGTGTTGTGTTAGATGGAAAAATACCTTATGAAAGCTAACACACATTATATTTCACTCACCATGCCATGTTAGAAGGAAAGCTAACTCCAGCTAGATTTGAATCATGGTGTAATGTATTTGATGACAATGTGGCTGTGTTAGATAAAAAACTACTTTACAAAAGCTAACACACATTAGCTACTACTCACCGTGCAACGTTTTAAGAATGAAAACTAACTCTAGCTAGATTTCGAAAATGGTGCATTTTGATTGATGACAATGTGGTTGTGCTAAATGAAAAAATATATTATGAAAGTTAACATATATTAGATTTCACTCATTGTGCAATGATTTAAGATTGAAAGATAACTCCAGCAATATTTCCATCACGGTGTAATGAGACAATG
>LPNX010904359.1:0-120981 GCA_001517045.1 Pseudotsuga menziesii
GTTTATTAGTTATACCTTATGAGATGAGGATTTATACAAAAGATGAAAAGGATAGACTTCTTATATAAATAATTCTTCCTTCCTTACATAAAAAGTAATAACACTGTAGCTTAAAGAAATACAAGTTGTATTAATGCAACTCTAATTGATAAGTACTATAATAGCTTAAAACTATCTTATGCACTAAGTACTAGTTCTATGTGTATCCTTCAATCAATAAACTTAATGTCTTTACTCAGATAATAGGTTTCCTAGGTTAACTCGATATTTGTAAAAGCAAAAACCTCAGAGGTTATTTCAGCATCAAATATATAAACAAAGGAACCTACTATACGGGATGCCTTTCACTAGAGTTACATATAGGCATTAAACTGAAAATAGCATGATGAAAATCAAATGAACACGTTTTGTTATAGTGAATTGAAAGAGTAACTGAGCTAAGTTCATATTACTAAAAATACTTATATTACTATCAACTATGAAGAACATAAATAATAAGATCAATGATACCTCTTTTATTGCTCAAAGCTATAAAACAAATAAATATACTAGCATTTAATTTTATGCTAGTTGAGATAATAATCTCAATCTGGGAACTGGTAACAAACTTCTTACCTTTAAAGGACTTGTAAAATAAGCATCACATCACTGCATTAGCTATAAGCTAAGTAATCCTCGATCTCAACTGAAATTATTCCCTACTTGTCATAAGACAGTAAAACAAACTTAGTACTAGAATTTAAACATATGTTTCAATTCTTGTTATTTCAAATCATAACCTACTAAATCAAATCCTTAACATGGAATTATGAAAACAAACTAATAAGTATACAGAACTAGAGCTTAAAAAAATAATGAGTTCTAATTTAATACCGTTTAAAGTAACCGTTAGCAGTTAATTGTCCCTAGGCAGTGACGACTACGAACATTTTATGTTACATGAAAATTTTTAAATTTTTACGAATTTTTGGAGTATTACATGTGGTATCAGAGCACAAGGTTCAGACACTAGGCTTGAATGTGGATCAACTTGCATAGATAAACATTATATTTAATGCATGCATACTGATTCTTACTTTTCTTTTGAAATATTATTTCCAGAGGATTTTTCTGAGTTAAACTGCAGGTATGGAAATATTGAAGGAATATGTAGATGAGGAGTCCTCGTTTACTAAACGAAGTAATTCTAAGAGAGAACCTATACAAGAAGAAATAACTAATAACTCTTCTGAATTATTACAAACGGTTAAGGAACTAAGAACATAGATGGAAACAGTCAAAAAGGAAAATGAGAGAATTCTGAGAGCTCGGGAGGAGCTGAATCAGATCTTAATAGAAAAATTTCAGAATGAAGAAAAAGATAAACGAACAGAATCTGAAGATATGCCTTACCAGCATAAAAATAAAAAGTCTAAACAGTCTAAAATTGAAAGTAGCTTATCCTCTGAAATTTATGGCGATCCACATAAGAAAAATTATCAGTATACTAGTGATAGTAGCAAAGATAATCATCAGACAAGAAAGAGAAAATTTAAGCCTTATGAAGACATTCCAGGAGAATTTAAGAAAATAAAACCACCAACCTTTAATGGTGAAACTGAGAAAGGAGAAGAGGCTGAATCATGGCTGTCCAGGATGAAGAAATACTTTCAAATTTATAATTATTCTAATTAGCTAAAAGCAAGAATGGCCATTTACAACCTCACTGGAAAGACAGATATTTGGTGGAAGGACCTAAAATGAGTAAAAGGCATTAGGGAGAAGAACATTAACTAGAGTAAGTTTAAGATATATTTTAAGAAGAAATTCTTGTCAAAATAGTACTACTAAGAGCGGGCTAAGGAATTTTATGAACTAAAGCTAGGAACAATGAACATGAAAGAACTAAACAGTAAATTTTTAAGTATGCTTCGATATGTGCCTTACATTGTGGATGAGAAGCCTAAGGTACAATGGTTTCTATGTTGTTTATCTTTTCATATAAAAGATAGAATTGAATATGACAATCCAAAAACCTTGGAGGAGGCTATGCGGAAGGCAAATTTTTTCTATGAGCAGAATCACAAAAATGAAAGTATGTCAAACTGGAAGGCTAAAAGATCTAACAATTTTGAACAAAATAAGAAAGGTTTCGTACCTAACCGTAATTTTAGGAATAATAACACATGGAATTTTACTAATAAAAATTTCCAAGGGAATAAAGGTAATTCACAGTTAAATCCAAATGGCCTAAGAAATAAAGAACCTATTAATAATCACAGTAATTACACCAAGAATAATGAACAAAAGAACCAGTAAAATGTTGGGAATGCAATGGTCCTCATTATGCATCAGTTTTCCCCAACTGGAAGAAGACACGGTTAGCAACATACATATGGTGTAGGAGGAGATGACTGTTGGTGATCTAGCAAGGACAATGCCTAGGATCAACGCAGCACTGGAAAACAGGCAGGTGGACTATCAAACTTCCATGGTGGAAGTGGAAGGTAAGCTGAATCAAACACCTATATCTATTTTATATGATCCAAGGGCTAGCTTAAGTTATATTTCTCCTGATTTAGTAAAAAAAATGCAAGTTATCAGTAGAAAATTTTGCAAAGTCATGGTTAGTTCAGCTAGCTACTGGCACAAAAAGAAAAGTGATTAGTTTTGTAAAGGATTGTACTATAAACATGGATCAGTTTGAAACCTCTATTAAGCTTAATGTATTACCTTTAGGTTCTTATGATATGTTAATTTGTATGGACTGGTTAGAACAACATAGGGTAGTCCTGAACTGTTTTGATAAAACTTTTACTTGCATAAATAACGATGGAGAAATAGTAAATGTAAGAGGAATCCCTAAGAAAACAACTATAAGATAGATCTCTGCTTTGCAATTAAAGAGGGTTGTTAGAATTGGTTGTAAATCCTTTGCTGTAACATTAATTAATGAAGAAAATACTTATAACGAAGATAAACTAACACTGGAATACATTCCAATCCTAAGGGGGTATTCGGATGTATTTCCGAAAGAAATTCTGGGACTGCCTCAGAAGAGGGAGTTAGACTTCACTATTGAGCTAGTACCTGGTGTAGTGCCCAGGTCAAAAGCCCCTTATCGAATGAATATATTGGAATTAAATGAATTAAAATCACAGTTAAAATAACTTATTGATAAGAATTATGTCAGACCTAGTGTGTCTCCTTAGGGAGCACCTATTATTTTTGTTAAAAAGAAGGACGGAACTCTATGATTATGTATAGATTACCGTCAACTTAATAAAATGACTATTAAAAACAGATATCCATTGCCCCGGATAGATGATCTGTTTGATCAGCTACGTGGAGCGACTGTATTTTCGAAGATTGATTTACGATTTGGTTATCACCAGGTCTGAATCAAAGATGAAGACATTTTTAAAACAACTTTTAGGACCAGATATGGTCACTATGAGGTTGTTGTTATGCCATTCGAGCTTACTAATGCCCCGGATGTCTTCATGTGTTTGATAAATAATGTAATGCATAAGTATCTTGATAAATTCGTGGTCGTATTCATTGGCAACATTTTAATTTATTTGAAGTCTAAAGAAGAACATGAAGAGCACTTAAAAATTGTTTTACAAGAATTACGAGAACATCAGCTTTATGCAAAATTTAGTAAATGTGATTTCCTTAAGGATGAAATACAGTACTTGGGTCATGTAGTGACTAAAGAAGGGATCTTTGTTGCTCCAGAAAAGTTAAGAGCAATCGAAGAATGGCCAGTCCCAAAAGACGTAACTGATGTACGATCATTCATGGGAATTACTGGTTATTATCGAAGATTCATCGAAGGGTTTTCAAGAATTGCAAATCCCATAACTTCTTTACAGAGGAAAGGGAAGAAATTTGAGTGGAGTCAAAAGTGTGAAGATAGTTTTAAAAAGTTAAAAACATTATTAACCACTACACCAATATTACGAATTGTTGATCCTAATAAAGACTTTATAGTATGTACTTACGCATGCAATGACGGTTCAGGTGGAGTTTTAACTCAGGAAGGACACGTCATTGCATATGAGTCTAGGAAGTTGAAGATTTATGAGAATGAAGAGTATGAAACTCCTATCTCTCCTATTGATGATGACATGGATAGAGCACATTATTATTTACATTTGCAGCAGCAACCTTTTTTACATCTTAATGATATACATATTCATGGGTGCATCGATGAGACTTATTTGAGCCACTTGAAGTCTTCATGTTTTCTTTGTTCCTTATTGAGTTCAGATTTTGGTGGAGTTTCTTCATTCACTTCTAGGATGAAAGAACACATGGATGATTATTATTTTGATGCATCTTACATTATTTTGGAGCAGAATTATAGGACATGGGATCCTCACCTATTTCATTGGAGCAGATTTGATATAATACTTGAAGCTTTTCTATATGGGCCACATGATGATCTACTTAGTTGGATGCATAAGAAATTTCATTATCATTTGATGAGGTACCTTATTGATGTACCATTAGATGATGCATTTATGTACTTTAATAATATATCTTGTGTACTCATGATGTTTGGAAGGTTGCAATACAAGCAATGGGATCCGGGCATTGCTTGGTTTCAATTTTGGGGGAAACAAGCAGTAGGGGATATTGAGTCACCACTTGAGAAGGTGATTGTAATCAGAGTAGATCAGAAACAAGAATGGTGGTTCCTCTTTGAAACTTTCTTGGAATTTTGGAAATTCAAGTTTGGCAACTCAGTTCCAACTTCAAAGTATTATACAGAATAAAAAAGGGTTAAAAGTTTAGAAAGGTTTCCAAAAGATGGAGGTAAAGATTATTTGTGCAAATTTTGTTTTGATGGATTTTATTAATCCTTTTTGTGTTAGTGTTGATGTCACAGGATATATCAATATTCAAATATCCACATATCTTTAGTTTTGGAAACACACAATTGTAGTGCATGCGTGCCACTACTCAAATTGCAGCTAATGTTTGAAGCAAAGTTTTGGAAGGAAATAAGGTTATTCAAAATCCATGTTTGAAATTGATTGAGAAAATAAATATTGGTGGGGAGGACTATCATGTACCCAATTAAATAATTTATAAATAAGACTACTTGCAAATAATGTTACAGCAACCTACTAGTTCCCTAGGTTGAGATGGAGACATAAATTTTGTAATAAGGGGATCTGGGACCCAAAAGGAATTTATTTTACTATATTCACATTTAAATGGGTCACATAAATGATAAATGATAAGAAAATAAGTTGGCATGGGTTCATGAAGACACTTGGAATCCTGTGGATCCTTTGGATGACTAGATTCCCCACACACTTGGCATGATATTCATCAAAATTTGAACACATGGGCAATGTAACATTATTGGAGGGTGATGTGGTGTCAAATATAATATAATGATCCAAATGACTAGATTCCATGCACTCTATGACAACAAATGATGAAAGATTCTATGGCAAGTATGACAAATTTAGACATGATTGCAGAAATATGACAAATATGACATGACAAGGATAAAAATAGCCACCAAGAGGTCGAATTTGGGAGTTAGAGGAAACTGTTCGAATTGGGGAAAGAAATGGAGCATGAAGAGGAAGACAAGTGTCATGAGAGTTACTAAAGCAATAAGGTGAGTTGGAGGAATCTCGTGGAGGGAAATTATACATTAGGAGGACTCATGAAGTTAATAAAAGGATTTCATGAGGAATAAGAATATATTTTTGATCATTTTTTAATTGGAATGGAATTTTGGAGAGCTTTCACTTGTCCATTGCACAGTGAGTGTTCACTCTTCCTGCTTGTGAACCAATTTTGAGGGAGTTGGATTCATTTCCAAGTTGGTTGATGGAGAGGCCATTCAGAACTCTGATTGGAGATTAACAAAGTATTTTTAGTTTCAATTTGAAGTTCCATATAGTCGAAATTCTCATCTATCTCCCTATTCTCCCATCCCTTCTTCTCCATTCCCCCCACACTTTCATGTTAATGGCGCACTTGTTGGAGTGGTGCTTGTGCTTTGTTGATTATAGTTGATGAAAAATATTTAATGTATGGTTTATGGCTCTGTAATATCATGTCCATATTCCATGTAAGTATAAATATCATAAATACATGTATGAAAGGCTCGCATTCCCCATGCTCTTGAATAACTAGTTTTAATGGATTAGGATTCAATTTTGAAGTAGTTTTATATCATATTTGTATGAGGAATTTTCTATGAATTTGATGATGTTGGGGAAGAAATATATTATGTAATATGATTTAATTTCATTCCCATATTTTATTCATCTTTAAATCCAAGAAACTCCTGTGTGAAAAGCTTTCATTCTCATACCATTGTATCACTAGTTTTCATGGATTTTGGCTTCAATCTTGAAGTAGTTTTATACCAATTTGTATGAGGGATATTCTATGATTTTAATGATGTTGTGACATCCATATATGATGTATTAATATGTAACTTAATTTCCATATTAGCTTTGTCTCTAAATCCAATAAACTCATGTGTCAAAAGCTTGCATTCCCATGCCATTGAATCACTAGTCTCCATGACTTTGGCTTCAATCTTGAAGGAGTCTTGTATCAGATTTGTATGAGGGATGTTATATGAGTTTGATGATGTTGTGAAATACATATATGATGTGTTACTCTTTAATTTAATTTCCATATTCTCTGTGGGTTTAAATCCAATAAATCCAATGTGAAACGCTTGCAATTCCATGCTACTAATTCACTAGTTTTCATGTATTTGACTCCCATACATAATGAGTTGTATACAAGAATTGTATGAGGGGATTTATATGGTGTTTAATAATGTTTGGGAAGAAATTTTTATTATGTATATGGTATATATATGTCACATCCTGATATGAGCCTTTAACTCTACCTTTCATATGTCAAAATCAAGCTAGTTATGCAATTTCCCCATAAGAAATTTCACTGGAAGTTATCAAACGAATGTGGAACTCTATAACCAGTTTGTAGAAATAATAACCATGTGTAATGAAATTCCATGAGGTCTTATATCATTCCCCATACTATTCTTACAAATTTTGGAGGTTCGAACATGAGTTGGGAAGCCCAGTTGGCCTACACCCTAGGGGGGGATTTCATCACAATTTCCTAGTATTTTGGCCTTTTTGTCATCAGCCCAAAACAAGGTTGCAGAGGTTTAAATTCAGATACAAAATGTACATAAACACTGTTATCAACCCAAAGGGAACTTCTCCATCCGAGTGTCGACATTCTTTATGTTGGTACACAAAAGGACATACTAGGATTGAAGTTTGCCAAAACACTATAGATGGGCATGACTTGGGATGCATTTACCCTTAAACGAGCTTGCTGTATATTTTTTCTAAGTGTTGAGTTGCATACGTGACTATCTCCATTGCAACTCACGTACTGTATGCAACTATCTGCATTTCAACCCGTGTACATCAGCGTACGTGGGTTTCCTTTGAGCAACTCGTGTGTCATACGCGGGTTGCCTATATCAATAGTCGCGTACACCTTAGTTTGACCTTAAAAAATATAAAACGTGATTAATTGAGATTAGTTGGGCCCTAATCCTTAACTATCCCAACTGTTTCAACCACCCCAACCTTCGAAATCACTCTATTTCCAAAGTATAAATAGATGCCATGGGGAGGGTATTAATCAATCAAGATTGGAGAGCAAAGTTATGCTGGTGGTATATCTTTAGAATTCTTGGAGCAATAGAACTCAGAGTCCTTTGGTTGCAGAAGGGTCTTTGTCTTAGAAGCTAGGTTGTACTCTTATCTCATTCACTGATTGTTAATAAAGAGAATTCTTCTTCCAACATTGTGTTGAGTCTATTTCATGTATTGTGGTTGATGAATGTATTTGATTATATATTTGATATATTGTTTATCTAACCTCTTATATATACATGCATGAGATATTACTTGGATAATTTGCTCTTTACAAGTGAAATAGGTGCATCCCTGGAAGCTTTGGAGAGAAGAGGAGTGGGAGAATATCAAGCTTGGATAAACCGTCGGTAATCGGGTAAGTTAACAATTTCTTCCTATTCCCTTTCCATTCTTTGGTAAAGTTGATTGTCTGCAAGGTTAGTAGTAAGTTGGTAACCCCAGACCCTAGGTTACAAGGGTGCTTAATCCTGAACAACAGAACTCGAGACTCCGCTGGGGAGTCCAGCCTGCTGTGGGTTAGTCCTGTAGATACTTACCCAGTCTTTGCTCTGATTCAATGTGTGGTTTTCTATATTGGCTTTGATTTGCAGTATTGTGTTTAGAGACCTATATTATTTTTTCTTTTTGAATTTTTTTTTTGCTGTGTACACGGGTTGCTGTGCTACACAATCGCGTACAATAACTTGTATACGCGGGTTTCTCTATTGAACAGCCGTGTACAGTATGTGTGTTGCTCTATTAGACAGTCGCGTACATCTTTTAGCAACAATTTTTTTTTGGGTAGGGTTTCTTGTTCCTGTCTTATTTGGATTTTTCTTTGCTTTGGGGTCTTCTATTATTGGCATCTTGTTGTAGGTTTGAAAGTCCTCTACACCATACTTTGTACTTTTCAGTAAGCCCTTGAATTTTGTTGTTTGAGTCTTATTTCACTTAGCGATTTGAAGTGGATTATCATGTTTGGGTGATAGGTTTAGTGCTGTGTATCTGAATCAGTGATCAGGATTTTAGATACCTTGTACTCTGTACTACTTTCGAGTAGTTTTAGTTTGTTACTTGCCCTTTAGTGATTTCAGTGGATTTTATTCATTGTTTCTTCCCAAGCTAGGTGTTTTCCAAGTCTCCTCCTTAGGTGGTTGGATTTGGTTCTTACAAGTCTGCTATACCTCATATTGCTTGCTTTATGGTCTGATTATTCAAGCATACTCAAGAAATTTTGCATTTAGGTGCATAGTAATTTTTGAAGGGTTTGAAAAGTGAAGAAAAAACATTGGAAACATTTGCATTTTAATTGCATATTGTAGTTTTATTTTAAGTATTTTCGAATAAAATTTCAAAAATTACAAAAAATAAGTCTTAGTCTTCTCATACTTAGTTGTAATTTCATTAGTTCATATCTACAAAAAGAAAAAGAAGCTTGTTTTAAGTAGTTATGGTTTGTTTTGGAATTCATTTTATACACCTTTTTACTTTTCTTATCGAGTCTATAATATCATAGTCATTCATGCCACTTACGCTCTGACTGAGAACAACCCTTAAAATGAACGCTATAATTTAAAATTTATTAGTAAGTTTTGTTTTATAGGGTCATACACCTACTAGCTTAGGCTAGACTTGCGGGATAGGAAGTGTAAAATCCCCACAAGTACTTAAATTCAGACGTAGTTGGCCAATCGATAGGTAAATCCTTCTCTGTGTTGATAGTATCTAGGAAGCTCCTCTCAAACGAGAGTTAAGCATGAGGCCACGTGGAGGCTTGGACTGAGGAGATAACCCTCTGATTCCTTGTCAAAACATATACCAAGGTTTTTTCACATTTGGGGATTCTGTCCTAGATAGAGTTTCGGGCTTTGCTACCCTGCCCATGCATATGAATCAGGCTTGCGACTGTACCCCCAGACTATTGATATAGTTAATGTAGCCTTTAGTCTCTTTGACATCTAAGGTTTATACACAGGTAAACCAGAAGGCTATTTTTGGTTCACGTTGGACGGACTTGGAAGGTAACCCTTGTTGAAAGTGTAGGACGACGGTGGGTGATTTCCCCACTTATGTCTAAGAACCTCTTCAAGGACACCTAAAAACTGTCTCTCAGCTTTCTTCGGGAAAGCATATCTTATATCCCTTGTGATTGTTGAGACTTTAGGAAATTTTGTAGTGATTGCTCTATGGTTTGTCTATGTTTAACTGACCTTAGGGTGTGAAGAGTCAAATTTACAATCATGGAGGACCAATCTATTAGAAGGTCATGAAGGTTGCAAAACCTTCCTCCACTTATCACATTAGAACCTCCACCTCCCCCTCAAAGGCAGAGATTAGACACGGACGGTTCTTTCGAACCGATAAGAGTTAGTGAAGTTTCGGGTGAACCAGAACTTAGGGAAAACTGTTTTGATTTTTAACTATAGTTGAGATAGAAGACTTGTAGGATGATGAGTTTGCAAGGAACTTTAATTCACCTCTAACTGACTTAAATGATCCTGTGATTGTTCAGGTTCGTCCTTTCAATTCACCCATGATTGGTGTCCCTTTGGGTAGACTAATGTCTGCTGCAGGAGAAAGTTCTTCTACTTCCACCTCAGCCGCACCGGCTAAAGGGGTGCCACCTCCCCTGGTAGGTCCCCCTAGAACAAGTATACCTACTACACCTTTAACTCCAGCTATCCGGGTGGTTCAACCATCGGCTCCCACAAATTTAGCAGGTACTTCCGGTGGTATGGTCACTGGGATTCCTAGTGTACCTTTATCTCCTACTTCCTTCACACACACTACTCAAAGTGGTCCTATAGGATCCTCGGTATTTTTCTAGGGTTTTCCTTGGAATGGGGGGCACATTCCCCCATCCACTCCATATGTAGGTCCAACACCTGCATATGTAGGGGTGCAGTTCGAAAACCCTAATCCTTATGGTCAAGGTTTTCAAACTCCGGTTTCAGCTCCTTTGATGAGCTCTCCTTTCTCGCTTTTCAGTGGAGGGATACCCGCTCCTGTGTTCCAAACCCCAGCTTCAACTGGGGCAGCTAGAACCTCATACACTGTACCGCACATAAACAATCCATTGGCTTATGAATGGAATCCTTTCCAAAGAGGCCCAACAACTTCGCAACCAGTAGCAGGGGGAAACCTCGCCTTCACATATGGGAACATGGGGGCAAGTCCCTCTAATCCCCGAGATGGTACTTTTAATGCTCCGGTTAGACCCAAGCTCGCTTTCCTGGAAATGTTAAACTTGCTATATTTGTCGAAACTAATGGATGACCTAGTGAGACATAACTCCTCTTGGCCACTGGTCCCTACCAAGCTGCCCTCAGATATCCCAAAATTCGAAGGCAAAGTTGGTGATGATCCAAGAGCTCATGTCACCACTTTCCATTTGTGGTGCTCTTCCAACTCACTGAACGATGATACAGTTTGGTTGAGACTGTTCCAAAGAACTATAACTAGTACTGCAACAAAATGGTACATTGAACTGCCTTCTGCTGCATTTGATAGTTTTTGGGACTTGGCTAATGTATTCCTTAGTCACTTCCAACTTCCTGTCTGATATGATTTTGGGACAGACTTGTTGTATACCTTTCGGCAGGACAAGGCCACTCATATTTTGGATCACATTCAAGAGTGGAGAAGATGAAAGAGCCTTATCAAAGCCACTATTCCTCCCGAGTTTTTACTAGAATGGTTCCTTAAATCCCTATTTCCATATATATCTAAGGATGCATTTACTTCGGGAGTGACCAATGAGGAAGAGTCTATCCTCAGGGCACAATAGCTGGATTTGATATATTCTCAGTCTAGGATTTTATATGAGATCATCCCTGACGCACCGAGGCAAACACACAATGTAGAAAAACGTAAGCCTGGACCCCATGCCAATGGTGTGGTTGGTTCTGTGAAATCTCCCACTGTAGAGTCTTTGGCCAAACAACTCCATGAGTTGTTTGTCAAAAATTCTATGGTGGAGGCAGTAAAGGCTTCCCCCTCACCCCAGAATGCAAACGTTTTTGCACAATCCTCTCAGAAGGGCAATCAGCAGCCCAATGGGAAAAAGAAGAAAGGAAAAAAAGGGTGAGGGAAACCAAAACAAGAAAAACCCACAAACAATGCTAATGGGGGTAAAAAAGAAAAGAAGAAGGTGAAATTCCCATGTAAGTTGTGCCATGAAGATCACCTGACCCACCAATGTCCCCTTATGGAACAAGCTCAGAAGCTGTTAAAAGGCCAACAACCGGCTGTCCTGAAGGATCCTTTTCCCCAATGACATAATTGTGGTTCAGCTTCAAATGCAGCAGGGGCACCCCAAACGCTCCTGACCCTAATTATATCAACATGGTTCGATCCTAGACTTTACTCCACAATAGGAACAAGAAATATGAAACAGAGGCTTTGGAGAAGGGTAAGTAGATAGGTGAAACTTCCAACCCTCTCACGATTGAGAAACCTGTTGAACATATGCCCAAGATACCGAAAGGTGTCTTTAAGAAAAATTCGCACAATCCCAATGATAGGGCTGCAGCAAACTACTTTGTAGTTGAATATTTAGCCCAGAATCCTTGTGTGATGTCAACTTTAGAGGTGCTACAAAGTTGTCTTGCTCAACGAGATGCACTCTTAGCAGCCTTAGCCAGTATGGACTCATCGAGCCTCATGGCGAAGTTTAATTTGTTCGATGTCAAAATTCGCCTGCCATATCATGTAGCCTTATCAATAGATGTCATCCATGGTGGAAAAACCATTGGAAGGGAACTTTTCGACGAGGGTGCTTCTACATGTGTCATGTCTCTGTCTTGTTGGAAAGCTCTTGGATCTCTAGAACTGGTTCCATCGAACACCCTACTTATTGCTTTCGACGGAAGGTCATTTCTTCCACATGGTATCCTACCAGCTTTCGAAATTAAGTTGGTAGGGAAAGCAATGTTTGTTGAGGTAGAGTTGATTAATGCACCTTTGGATTATAACTTTCTCTTGGGGAGAAGTTGGACTTACGCCATGTCAGCTATTGCATCGGCCGTATTTCGGGTAGTAGTGTTTCCACACGAAGGGAAGTTGGTTACTGTAGACCAAATCGGTTTTACTTGAAAAGGCCGCATGGAAACTAATGAGTCCACCATACCATTGGTTGATCAGGTTAAACCTTCTTCAGAGAGCTTAGGGGCTGGAATGTGTGCATCATTGATGGGCACATTCGATATTCCGGCTCTAATTAATTATCTAGGTTCTACTAGTGTAGGGAAGTCTATAGCAACAATTGTTGATAGAACAGATCCTTGGGTTCTTCCCTCCCACCATGAACCTGAAGTGACCTTATTGGCAACAGAAGTAGCTTATCAAGCTATCGTTCATACCACTGTTGATCCCATTTCGGTCCCTCTCACAGTCTCAGAGGAGTTGGAAGAAGCCTATATGCCCGCTTGGGTAGTGAATTCTTTGCGTTCTAGAGACTTCTTAGATATGGGTTTGCCTTTGGATGAAGCCATTCTGGAAGCCATGTGCGGACAAGATAAGATCTGTGAAGATATTCACCATTGATCCTATTTTCTTCGAGAGTTAAGCAGGATCGAGAACCAAGAGTTCCATATGAGACTGGCAGGTGATGTTGATACACCTATTAATCCCTTACCAAGGGAAGGAATATTTGCCGAGGGGAATATGGCAAACATTTACACTACGATTCCTATCAAAATATCTGCAAACCCAAACATTGTGGAAAATGTACACATCGGCGCAAACTGCTCTTCGGAGGAGATTGCGATCTATACAGCCTTGTTTAAGGAATTACACGACGTATTTGCCTGGTCATATGAGGAGATTCTAGGCATAGATCCATCAATAGTCGAGCATGAAATCCGAACTTACCCTGATGCTAGACCCGTTCGACAAAAGTTGAGACCTGTTAATCCACGTAAAGCGACAGCTGTACTTAAGGCTTAAGTTGAGAAATTGCTGAAAGCCGGTTTAATTTACCCGATAGCTTTGACAGAATGGGTATCCAACCCCGTTCCTGTCCACAAAAAGAAGGGACTATATGTGTTTGTATTGACTTTTGGGATCTAAACAAAGACTATCCTAAGGAGAACTACCCCATGCCATTCATAGATCAAATCATTGATGCCTATGCGGGGAGTGAAGTCTTTCGTTAATGGATGGTTTCTTCGGGTATAATCAAATCCAAATTAAACTGGAAGACCAACATAAAACAACTTTTATCTATCCTTGGGGTACCTTCACGTACAAGAAAATTCCCTTTGGATTGAAAAATGCAGGGGAAACCTTTCAGTGAAAAATGAAATTTTCCTTTCATGACATTAAAGCCATTGTCGAACTCTACCTTGATGATCTGCCAGCACATTCTCGTAAGAGGATCGATCACCCAGATCACTTGCATTTGATTTTTGAATGATGCAGATACTACAAAATTCGCTTGAATCCCCACAAGTGCACTTTCTGTGTCGATTCAGGGAGACTGGTCGGATTCATTGTTTCCAACAAAGGCATTCACGTGGATCCTTTAAAAGTTGAGGCCATCATAAATCTACCTCCTCCTCGTTCTATCAGGTAGCTTCAAATCCTGAGAGGGAAGTCCAAATTCCTTCGATGTTTTATTGTAAATTGTGCCAAGATTACTAAAGGTTTCATGTGCCTATTGAAGCAGGAAAACCCATTTGTATGGGGTGAAATCACACAACTTGTATTCGAGGCATTAAAGAAATATTTGTTGTTGGCACCGTTATTACACCCGCCAGATTAGTCTCGTGATTTTATATTGTATCTGGCCGCATTTGAGTCAACCATAGGGGTATTACTAGTCCAGTAGGATGATAAGCTCTAAGAGCATGTCGTCTACTATCTCAACTGTGCTTTAGCTGGCCCTGAACTTAGGTATTCCCATGTTGAGAAGTTGGCCTTGGAAGCTGTGTATGCTTTTCAAAGGTTGCATCACTACATCTTACTGAGGACCATGACAGTAGTGGTAGATGTTAATCCCTTCCAATATGTTTTGTCCTGACGGATAGTTGGAGGAAAATTCAATAAATGGATAGTCATTCTTCAGGAGTTTGCCTTAGATTTCCAATCCACCAAATCCATGAAATACTTATTTTTTGCTGAGCTCATTACAGAATTTTCGGTAGAGGAAGATGTAGCCATTGAAGAAGAATCATTCCTAGATTGGCATATCTTTTTAATCTCCACCTTTGACCCTTGGTACGGAGATATACTTGTCTATCTCCAGACTTTGAAGAACCCTGCAGCCTTCTCATGGGAAGAACGGTGCAAACTATGCATACATGCCAAAAACTACCTCATTATTGGAGATACCTTATATCATAGGGGGTAGATTATGTTTTGTGTCGATGTATTACCCATGAAGAAGCAGAGACTGTCCTAAATGATGCCCATAGTGGAGCATGTGGGGGTCATTTATTTGGGTTAGCAACGGCCCAGAAGATCTTACGTGCCTGTTATTTCTAGTCCGTGATCTTTAAAGATTGTGTGGAAGCCATGAAGTGCTGTCATCCTTGTTAGCTTTACACTAGAAATATGCGGTCGAATCCTGATCCGTTATTTCCTGTCATCTCAGTGGGCCCCTTCACGAAGTGGGGGATAGATTACATGACATGAAACCCTGTCTCAGCTGGGGGTCACAAACATATCATTGTCACTGTAGATTATTTCACGAAGTGGGCAGAGGCAATGCCCACCTATAAAGCTGACAGGGAAATTGCAAATTTTTTCGTTTTCAACCAAATTATCGCACGGTTCGGTATCCCTAAAGAGACTGTCACTGACCATGGTAGTCATTTCCAAAATAGTATGATGACTAAATTGATCAATATGTTAGGGTTTAGACAAGAGCATTCATCTTCTTTCTACCCTCAAGCGAACTGTCAAGTCGAGGCTGTAAATAAAACCTTGAAGACTATTCTCAAGTGCACTATTAATGCAACCCATTCCAATTGGCACATCATGCTGTATCCTACACTTTGGGCATATCAGACCAATGTGAAAACTGCTACAGGGTTCTCTCCTTTCCAACTTGTTCATAGAGTGGAAGCAGTCACCCCGGTTGAATGCGAAATATCATCCTTAAAGATTGCTATTCATGTGTTACCTGATATGACTGAGCTGGAAGAACGTTTATTAAATTTAGAACATCTAGATGAGCAGTGTAGAGATGTAGAGATGCGCTGAAAACAAACAAGGCTCATAAAAATAGGGTAAAAAACCAATACGATAAATCAGTCAAACCTCATATTTTTTCTGAAGGGGAGCTTGTCTTGCTCTAGGATCAGGACAAAGAACCCCTAGGGGTAGGGAAATTCAAGTCTATGTGGTTAGGACCTTATGTCGTGTCAAAAGTGTTGAAGAAAGGTGCATATAAATTAACGGATTTTGAGGGAAATAAGCTGCCCGAGCCTAGAAATGGGCTCTACTTGAAAAATTACTATGCTTAGGCTTAGCGCTTTTTCCTGTATTTTTATTGTATGTATTTTATGTACAATAGTTCATCGGTTTGTGTTCTTATACCATATGTTGATTGTTACAAATGTCTTCTGAGTGGTTCGTAGGTTTCATAGATGGCACTAGTCACCACACTTGTAACCTGGCTTCAGCCGCATGGGTCATCTACTCTCCCTCAAGACAATTAGTTTCCTCTGGAGGCGCTTGCCTAGGTCCTGCTACCAATAATGTGGCCGAATACAGGGCTATCATTGAGCTTTTATGGGATGCTTTGTCACATGGTATCACTCAACTGGAAGTCAGACTTGACTCTCAACTGGTGGTTTCCCAGCTCAATCGAGCTTATCAGGTACGAAACCCTATTTTACTACGTCAGTTTATGCAATTTAGGTTATTGGAAAGAAATTTTGAGTTTATTACATTCAATCATATTCCAAGAAATAAAAAATCATTAGCTGATGCGTATGCTAATCATATATTGGATTGGACTTAACACATTTTGCATAAAAATATACAACAGATACATTACAAAACACATGTAAATAAAACTGGCAATATATATATATGTGTGTGTGTGAATATCTATCCATATAGATAGGTCGAGTTTCTGATCCTCAGATCCAGTCATAACCGTATAATATACAAAAAATATACAAAAAATGGATCGAAGTCCATAAAATGCTCCTAGGTCTAAGCTTGACCACCTTGGTCATCATCTCCACCCTGATCACCTGAACCACCCTGGCCCCCCTGATCATCCTGATCACCCTGCTCTCAGGCTTCTTCAGCTTCCTCAGCTGCAGTAGCCTCAACGGCGTCGATGTACACAAGTACTGCTCTAGCTACCTGCCTCATAAGGCATATCTAGACAGGTGGTATACCAACCACTAGCTCCTGCATAGCGGTAGGGATATGCTCAATACGTAAAGTAGGTACTCTTTGGGAAAGCCTAGCCAAATTTCCCTCAATCACCCTAATCAAACCATGGTCTTCTCCTGCCACAGGACACACATACATACGTGGATGCCCAACATGGCGGACTGGTCCAATATCTGCATTTTAACATTTTAAAGGATTAAAAACTCTTATACATATGTATATATATTTATGACTAAAATTCATAAAAATTTAAAAACTTGAAAACAAAAATATCTGACGCTCCCCATGCTCCTCCAGGAAGGAGGACAAGGTTAGTGTCACCTTGAAAATCTATTCCAGGATATGGAAACTATTCCAGTGTTGGTAGCTGTCGCTCCCACCATAAGTAGAAGTCGTCATTGTATACACTCTGAACCGATCCACCGCCTCCCTGGCGGAGGAATATTTCTCCCCACCTACTCAATCTAGGCTGACAGGGAGAATGAACTGGTAGTGGTACTGCAAAACTCAAACGAGGCACCCTCTCAAAGAAAAAGGCCACCAATATTCTAGAATAACCGAAGTTTTTCCGTCTGCCTCTTTTACAGTCAGAGAGCTGCTTCCTTATTATCAGGATTACTCCCGAACACCATTCATATAGGGCTCCCTGTAGATAGTCTACTGCAAGTCTCATTTTGTTTCGAGTTGCAAGGTGAAGTGATGATGACCCTGCAACCCTCACTACAGTACTCTCCAACACCTTTAATGGAAAGCTGCGAATATGAACAATAGGGATGCAACTACCCCTCTTTTGAGTACTAGGTGCACAGTATATATCTATGTAGTTCTTCACACTTAGAAGGTCACCTCCTCTACCAGTACCTTCCAAGTTAACCAGAGCCCCCCGTCATGACAAACCGAAGATAAAGTAGACATCTTTCGAGATAATATCTAGAAACTCACCTTGTAGGTCAAACATACCAAGATCATGATCCCAATAGTTTATCATAAACTCTAGTAGGCAGACATTGGATTGCATAGGTGAGGTACATAAGAATTTAAGAAACCCACTTTACCGCAAAGCATTTACCATGGGGGCATCCCATAGAGCTTCTTGGTCCATGTATTCATGATCCCTCTCCCTCCACTCAAGCACCATGTTTCAATATGATAATAAGCCATTTATCAAACATTAAATTTATATAAAAAATTTGTTTTTTTGGCCCCACATAGCTTTTTCCTACCTCACGCAGTGTACATGACTGTCCTTTGGACAAGTCACATATTATACACAACTTGCCTTCGAGAAACCCACATATAGAACACATGTACGTGACTGTTGATATACCATACCCACGTACACAACGTGGCTACTTTGAGGACGATGGAAAACATCAAATTTTATCCAAAGATTAAAATTTGCTTGATCAAATGAAAGAGCATGGAGTGTAGTTTTACCTGGCACTTGCAGTTTTGAGAATTGTCCACTGAGTTGTCTGCAATGAGCAATCAAAGGCAAAGGGAAAACTTGTCTATTTTGGGTAAAAAGTCAAATGCTGAGTTTTTGATTTCTATTTTGAGCTATTTATAGAAATATTATTTTAAAAGTGGGTTTTTACCTATAGTTCATATTTTTTATATAAAAATCAAACTAATACCATGTCTTTTTCTTCAATGTGACAGGTCTAAGGTCATTTGAAGTTGTTTTTCACTCATATAGGATAGGATTTCGGTCATTCACATGCATTTTTGCATTCACACCTAATCCATCATAACCCTAGAATTACCACTTTGACCACAGACTATGGTATTTTAACCATTAGTACCTTGTTTATGCCATTGTTCTTCCATGGATAGGATTTTTCCTCACATGATTATCCTCAATTAGAACCCATTTGTTGTCTTTTGATACTCATGCTGCATTTGCCATAGCTTCAGGGGAGTCTCCTTAGCTATTTTTCACGCCAAATTAAGCCTCATTTGGGTCTCTTTTTACAAGCTATCCTTTTGTAAGACTCCCCACCCTTATGGAGTTTCTTTAGGCCCAGGTCTAACTCCTCAAAATAGACTTGAATACTAAGTAAACTTGTCCATTCAGGCTCGTTGAGAATATGTTAATGGGCATCCACATTGGTGGTAGGTTATCTCTTTCTCAGACTATGTGGATTAATACGAGAAAGGATCACTCTCTCTTCTGCGGAATTGAGAAGAGTACTTTCAGGTATAGGTTTATCACTTTTCCGGACCTGAGGTACTAAATTTATGGAAAAGGAACAACCCGGTATGAGCTTTGTTTACCTAAACATGAAAAATATTCCGAGTGTACTTTATGCCATTTATCATGCTTGTTAAACACTAATAAAAAAACATCGAGTTTATTGTTGTAAGCCCCATTCCTCGTACTCAAATGGATCTTTTCGAGTGATCTTGCTTTCTTTCACACTCGTAAAACTCAAGCTATATTCTGCTCTCGAAGGAGCATTGGGTAGGTGGTAATTTAACCTTTTTCGGACCTCCCTGACTAAGTACGAAAAAGGTTCACCTTTTCTTCTACGAAATTTAAGAGAGTTCTTATGTGGTATGTTTTACACTTTTTCGGCGTTAGGAGACTAAATTGGATGAAAAAGGACCCCCTCGGAGTCTTCTTCGGAGTTTTAAATCTCTCTAAATATGAAAACACCAAGTGAGCATGTACTAGTTTGAGCTCATAAAATCCCTGAATCAGTGACACTATCAAGCATTATTCCCTCTTCTCTTCAAGCTTGTCAAAAAATGAAGAGAGACTTGAGTTGACTTTCCTGGACTCGTTAAAATTTAATAGGAAAGATAAGGAAGAAGTTTTCTTTTGATTCTCAGTTAGTGGCAGCATGTCTTTCTTTAACATAGCACTCTCTGTACTTTTCGATACTCATGTCTCAGTGTTCACTTTCAGTTCAACTATCTCTTCGAGTTTTTTACTCTTCCACTTGTTCGTTATACCTGGGGAATCTGATCATGTCTCCTACATGACAGATAAGTCTAGTTGTATTATCTGCAAAGTCAAAAGCTACCTTGGGTCATCTCTGTGTCATGCTCACTGTTCAAGGATTTATCCCTGCATCTGATTTTTACCCTGATCCCATCATTGTCCTATCTGATATTACTTGTGTCTACTGTCCTTTATCCTGTTCCTAGTCACTCTTGTGATCCATTGGAGGATCTATTGCCTTCCTTATCACAGTCTATTTTCTCATCAGCACTTCCTGACGATGAAGACCTAGAGTTTTGATGATTGTACCTCAGGATTCACTTTCATTATTGGTGAATTCCTTTTCTTTAGTTGTCAATTATCACCTATTGGTTGACAATATGTTGAATCCTATCCATGTTCGACTTCAAAAAAATCTATTCACATGACCTGGATTGTACTGGTTCTTTTAGATTTTTTACGAAGACCTTAGGTTCATATCTATGGCCTAAGTTGTGCAAGATAATGTTGTGTTCACTTACACATTTTCCAGATATTTGAAGATTCATCATTATTGTATATTATGGCTTCGATCCATCTTTGTAATATACGTGGTATTGAACCCGTATCATATGATATACTCAAATATTGTAAAGGATCTAGTGTTCCAGTATATTGAACATGGCATCCTCAGATATGACTTTGTATATGACATTACTATGTATTTGTTTCAGGTACTTCCTCTTCTCCATTGGACCTTTGAGTTCTCCAAGAAAATGATTCTAATGTATTTCAACCATTGCTTCCCTCTGAACTCACACATTAGGGGGCATCTGTTATCAACCCAAAGGGCACTTCTCTATCCGAGTGCCAACATTATTTATGTTGGTACACAAAACGACATATTAGGATTGAAGTTTGCCAGAACACTATAGATGGGCATGCCTTGGGATGCATTTACCATTAAACCATCTTGCTTTATAATTTTTCTAAGTGTTGAGTTGCGTACACGACTATCTCCATTGAAAATTGCGTATTGTACACGACTATCTGCATTGCAACCCGCATACATCAGCGTACGTGGGTTTCCTTTGAGCAACTCGTGTGTCATACACGGGTTTCCTATATCAATAGTCGCGTACACCTTAGTTTGACCTTAAAAAATATAAAACGCGATTAATTAAGATTACTTGGGCCCTAATCCTTAACTATCCCAACTGTTTCAACCACCCCAATCTTCGAAATCACTCTATTTCCAAAGTATAAATAGATGCCTTGGGGAGGGTATTAATCAATCAAGATTGGAGAGCAAAGTTATGCTGGTGGTATATCTTCAGAAGTCTTGGAGCAACAGAACTCAAATTCCTTTGGTTGTAGAGGAGTCCTTATCTCAGAAGCTGGGTTGTACTCTTATCTCATTCAGTGATTGTTAATAAATATAATTCTTCTTCCAACATTGTGTTGAGTCTATTTCATGTATTGTGGTTAATGAATATATTTGATTATATATTTGATATATTGTTTAGCTAACCTCTTATATATACATGCATGAGATATTACTTGGATAATTCGCTCTTTATAGGTGAAAGAGGTGCATCCCTGGAAGCTTTGGATAGAAGAGGAGTGGGAGAAGATAAAGCTTGGATCAACCGTCGGTAATCGTGTAAGTCAAGACTTTCTTCCTATTCCCTTTCCATTCTCTGGTAAAGCTGATTGTCCGCAAGGTTAGTAGTAAGTTGGTAACCCTAGACCCTAGGTTACAAGGGTGCTTAATCCTAAACAACAAACACCTTGGTATGTTCTAATGCTCACCATACCATTGACGATAAAATTCGGGACCATTTTGTGAAATTTGGAACTCTCTAGAGTCATGACTAGTTAAGCTCGAATTTCGCCCAATTTGTAATTTTCTCCAAAATTCCAAAAAAGGGACATTACATATAACTTTTATTTCACAAGTTAATTAACCCACATATCACACATCATCTTTATTCATTTTCACACAACATAATAGGTGTTTGTTATTTTTAATTAGAACATACCATCCACATCATTAACAAACAATTAACCCATTACCAAACATAATTACACACCCTTCTATGCTTTCTCTCTTTCCCATCTTCTAGTTTCTTAAAATAATTCCAAAATTTGGGCAACAATGGTGGTGTGACAGTTGCTTCACATACAAGTTATGATTACGATTTTAGCAGTTGAAATTAAATGTTAGGTGGTATAGAGAATTATAATTTCAACACTTCAAATATTAATTTTTATAACATTTCAAAAATTTACAATTCCTTTATTTAACATATGCAATTCAACAATTATAATTTTCAAGATTGTAGGGGTGGTAGGTGTAGGGGAGTCCTCTTAGACCTTGATGGAAACATAAAAGCGACCTACTCACGGGGAATTGATGCAACCAATAAGCTTTGATTCAATTCACAAGATATAAAAACCATGCAAATACATGAGATGATGCAACCAATAAGCTTTGATTCAATTCACAAGATCTAAAAGCCATGCAAACACAAGAGAGTGGAAACAAATAACTATGTTTTTATTCATTCTCCATCCTAACTATTACAAATAAGGTCTAACCCTTTTTAACTACTATATGAGATTTTTGAAAATTGCTAATTTTAGAAAATCCCTGCATGACTATGAAATTAAATACTAACTATAAGATAACTAGAGCGTGTTGAAATATTGTTTCTTCAAAGAATATTCTAGATGTATTTTACTGATGTAACCCAAGGGAGATGTCTTATTCCAACATCGGGATGTTATTATTGTATTTGGTCATCAAAGAGTCATGAGGTGCAACCTCCATTGTAAGTCGGGTCAATAGTACCCTCTTGAATATAATATAATATTGCTTTGTGTCTTCCTAGGTGAAGTCAACCCAGTAAGTTTGTTGGGGTCGACTTGTTAGGGTAAAATTCAAGCAATAGAAAGAGTATAAATAGAGGAGCTGTGTTCCTCATTTGAACACACACTCTCACTTGTGTATAGTGCATAGGAGAGAGAGAGAGAGAGAGATATCAACAAGGAGAAGGAGTACCTGTTTCGGGGTTTTATCTTATACATATATACCGAGTAAGTTTTGTTGGGTTTTCTCCCCCTTGAGGGTTTCCCAAGATAAATTTGTGTCTATCTTGTGATTGTGTTTCTTTCAGTGATTCTGCATATGCTATTGATGTGAAATTGGAATAAACACTAATTATATCTAGCTAAGCATATGAAATATTAACATGGTATCAGAGCTATCCTGCATAGAACAACTTTCACAAGATGAAACTCTCTCTCCTCTCCCTCTGGAAAGAAATTACGGTTTCTGCCAAAATTGGAATTTTGGAAATCTAATTGCATAGAAATTTTCACCTCCCTAGAGCGCATATATTGATCCATAGATCGAATTTTTTGAGTTGGTGGATTTCCAGGAAATCAAAACCCTAGTTTTCCATTAAACTAGAAAACTGTAGAAAACCAGAACTAGAAATCTTCAGAAATTGAAATCTCGCAAGAAAGTTTTGAAGGGTGAAGATTTGGAATCTCTAGAAACCAAGTGGACCAACCAACTCACCTGAGTCAAGCGCATCTCCTTGTAAGGTCAATATTCATTTTGAGAAAATTCATTTTTTGTGACCTCTTGTATAAGATGGCCCCAAGCACTAAGCTTGAGGATAAGCTAGAAGGCATAGAAAAATTCTGAGCATTGAAATATAGGATTGGTCTCATTCTGAGAGAGAATGATCTTGAGAAATATATCAAAGAAGAAGTTGCAAAACTAGAAGAAGATGCAGCTAAGGAAAAGCACCAGAATGACCTAATCAGGGCAGTGAGGATCATTACTAATTCTATCTAGGATCACTTGATCCCTCAAGTGTCATCCAAAGAGACACCAAAACAAATGTATGATTCCCTTTCTAGAATGTATGAAGGAAAGAACATCAACAAAAGGATGAATTTGAGAGCTCAATTGAAGAGTACCAAGATGAGTAAAGGAGAATCCATTCAATACTACTTCACATGGGTCTCCCAGTTCAAGGAGCAACTAGAAGCCATTGGAGACTCCCTTGATGAAGATGAACTAGTCATGATTACTCTCAATGGTCTCACTAGACATTGGGATTCATTCATACAAACTATGTGCGCCATAAAAGAAAGTATGAAGTTTGACATTGTGTGGGAAGACTACATCCAAGAGGAAGCCAGAGTAGCTAACAGAGAAGCTCTACTCAAAGAATATGATCAATCCCTATCCACCCATACCAGAAGAGGAAGAAGACAATGAATCTTCAAGAACGATAGTCACAAGGACTATCAACCTCCAAAGAGGTTTCAAAAGTAAAGATAAAATAGCCAAAAGAAAGACTACTCCCAATATCAATGCTATAATTGTCATAAGATAGGACACCTTGCCAAAGAGTGTCCATTGAACAAGAAGAAAAACAAAATACATCATGCACATCTAGCTAGAGATGAGAATGAATAAGAAGGAGAAAGACCTCTAAAGAAACAAATAAAATAAGAAGATGGGCACATTTTTTTTTCACAAGATTGTAAGTGAAAGTTTCTCCTCTTTTCTTTATTGTGTTTCTAACTGTGCTTTTGCAGATTCAGATCAGTAAAGTGTAACTGTTTTCAAGTTCTTCACTATTTTTCTGTCATTTTTTAGTATTAGGGTTTCTTATTTCTTGACAAAATTTCATTCATTATGACTTCCGAAGTAGCTTCCGTTCCTGAATTAGTTGGTTCTAACTATCTTTCCTGGAAGAGAAAGATGATTGATGTTCTCAGGAGTAAGAATCTTTGGAGGCTAGTTAATGGTGAACACAAGGCACCCACTGTTGCTAATGATTTGGCTATATGGGAAGCTAAAAGTGATCAAGCAAGGGGGATCATTAGTCAAACTGTTGTAGATAGTCTTTAGGTAAGTATCGAGGCAGAAGATAGCCTGGTTTAGGTATAGCAAATTATTTCCTCTTTATTTAATAAATCTGATGATGTTTCTGCATATTATCTTGAAAATAAGATTTTTGACCTCGACCCTGCTGACTTTGAAAGAGCTGAGTTATATCTTGCTGAATTGAAAACTTTAAATGAGAAATTAAATAGTTGTGGTAAAGATTACAAGAAAACTAACACTGCTCTTATTATTCTTGTAGAACGTAAAATCCCATCTTGTTTTGATATGTTCATCCAAACTAGGAATAGAGCCCTAGAATTTTCTCAAAGTACTACAAAGCAAACTTTTGATGATTTTTGTAAAGGATTGATCAATGAGCAAGAAAGGTTAATTGTTTCAAGACAACTCACACCTAATAAAGCTCTAACTGCACTTAATAAGAATCATAAGAAATTTTTTAATAATGCTAAAGGTTCTAATCCTTCTAATACTAATTCTGGACATGCTTATCATGCTTCTAATGGAAATAGTAAACAGAAGAAAAGTATATGATCCCTGTAAACATTGTGGTAAAACTAACCATCCTAAAAAGAATTGTTTTAAAGAAAAACATTTAATGGCTAAAGATAAAAAGAAACTGTCTCATGACTCTCAAGTAGCTTTATGTGCATATGTTGTTTTGCCTAATAATTCTTCTTCTAATGTGGAATGGATAATGGATTCTGATGCATCTAAACATATGACTGGTGATGCTTCTTTATTTACTTCTTATGATTGCAGAGGTTATCTTGTTCCTACTTGTCTCTAATGTTCCTATATGGAAGCATTGACATTTTCAGGGCATTGATCTCTTGCATATTAACATCATACTAATAAGAAATGCACCTATGCTTCAGATTAGTTGCTTGATGACTAAATTTTGATATATTTAAGTGAAATGTTTAGCTCACTATTTATATGTTGTGGCTGACACTTAATGTGTAAAAGTAACTTCATTTTCCTTAATGAGAAAGTTAATCCTTTATTTGATCATATTTTGTTCCCATTCTTTTATATGATGTTTGCTAACCTTTGGTATATAAGCATTTTCATTTCTGTATGAGAAATTTTGTCTTATGATCTTTATATGCTTTAATCTTGAAAGTTCTTGTGCAGATAAGTTCTCTGTTTAGGATTTCACCTTATTCCAGGAATAATGAAGCACCATCTTCTACTGTTAAAGTCATGATGTTCATCTGTATGATATCATTTTCGATGTATAGACCATTGGGGTCTTGTTTCTTCGATGTTTGAGGTCTTCTACAGATATTTATATTGCACCTTGATTGGAAGAATGTCTACTATCCGCATGTGTATTGGCCATCTGGGTTTTTTTTGGTACACTGTTATGGTGTTCTTAGCCACACGTTCTGTTGTATCGGTCGTCAGAAAGTATCTATACACTGGTGTGGATGTTATATCAGAGTTCTTCATCTATCATGTATGGTTGTGATGATTCTTGTGGTGATTTGGGCATCTTGTGATTGGATTCTGTCACATGTTCTTGACATTTTATTGTCGGGTCTTTCATCATACAACATGGTTCGTGTGCACTTTCATGATTCAGTGAGAAGTGGTTGTTCATCGTCAAATTCCATTAGCTGAAGTGTTCTTCTTATTTGTAGCTTTGGTTCTTTTGGAAGTTGTCATCAAGGGGGAGTATTAATGACTCCTTCCTTCCTTAGTGTTAGTGTGGTCCCTTCTCCTAGCCATTATTAAAGGGGAGTGTTGGAATATATTATATTCCTTAGAAGGTAATAATGTCTTTATATTATGTCGGAAGTTGTCTACAATCTTAAGTAAAAGAGTAATACATTTAACCCATAGTTATATGGTGTTGTATTTACTTGTGTAGAGTATTTGTCCATGGTATTGTATTAAGAGATGTTATTTTGGAGAATTATATTATCCCACATGCAATATGTGAGAGTAATTCCTCCTCATTTTTTAGTATATAATAGGGTCAAGTGAGTCTCTACAAATCATGTATTCTTGATGTAGTAGTGGTACTATTGTGACACTGTTGTACATCATCTATATTCTTTGGGGTATTTGTGTTTTTCTCTCTTGTAATATTGGAGAAGACATTCTGGAGATAATAGAAGACTACCTTCTCATGGATGTAACCCATTAGGGTGAACCATGTATATCGGTGTTCTCTTGTCATTTTCTTTTCCTGTTCTTATCTTTTATGATATGTTGTTGGTTGCTTAGATAGGTTAACTAGTTTAGCTTGACTCTACTATTCTAACACCTGCAATCCCCAATAGAATGGTGTTGCATAAAGAAAGAATAGAATCATTATGGAAGCAGTGAAGACAATGATACATGATCAAGATCTTCCTATGCATCTATGGGATGAAGAAACAATAACAATTGTTTATGTGCATAATATATTATCCCATAGTTCCCTTGATTTCAAGACTACATAAGAAATGTACACAAGAAAGAAGCCTGAAGTGAGCCCTCTAAAGATACTTGGTTGTCTAGTATATGTTCACATTCCAAAAGAAAAGAAAACCAAGTTCGACCCTTCCGAAAAGAAGGGAATATTTCTTGGATACTGTGAAGACTCCAAAGCCTTCAAAAAATACATTTTAGGATTCCATCACATAGATATTAGTAGGGATGTAACATTTGACGAAGAAACGACTATTAATAAATATAGAAAGTGTCAGCTTGAAGAAGTACATGAACATGATGTACCTCCCAGAAAAGTAGAAGATACACCCTCTCCTGAAATAGAAGCATTAGAAGATCATGATATGCTGGAACCTCAGGAACCCCCTACTATGGACATATCTCGAAAGAGAAAACCTGCTTGTGTAAGAGAAATCATACAAGAAGCAGAAAAGTATGGAGCTCCAGAAGGCTCCACAAGAACAAGCAAGATATCAAATCCATTCTCCAATTATGTGGCCTTAATGTGTGATATTGTAGATCAAGAACCTTCCAGTTACAAGGAAGCCATACAAAAGGAAGAATGGGTAGAAGCAATGATGGAAGAATACCAGTCAATAATGAAGAATGATGTTTGGGATATATTACCCAAACTGGAAAACAAGAGTGTGGTATCTTCCAAGTGGATCTACAAGATAAAACATGCAGCTAATGGAAGTATTGAAAAAATAATAGGAAACATTTGTGGCCAAAGGATTCTCTCAGAAAGAGGGGATTGATTATGAAGAGACATTTGCGCTAGTAGCAAGGTACACTTCCATCAGAACCATCATGGCACTTGCATCCGTGATGAAGTTTAACCTACACCAGATTGTAAATACAACCTTCCTGAATGGTGTGATCGAGGAACAAGTATACATCGATGAAACACAAGGATTCGAAGTCGAATATAGAGGGACTCACGTATGTAAGTTGAAGAAGGATATGTATGGACTGAAGCAAGATCCTAGAGCTTGGTATGGAAGAATAGATAACTTCTTCACAAGCTTGGTCTTTACTAAGAGTAAATTCGATCCTAACCTTTACTTGAAGGTTATGGATGATGAACCTGTTATACTATTACTATATGTGGATGATTTATTTCTGACTAGAAATGAGAAATAGATTGCATATTGTAAGAAGAATTCAAGATGAAAGATCTTTTATTGATGCACTATTTTCTCGGCCTAGAAGTGTGGCAGAGCCCAGAAGGAATATTTCTAAACTAGGGAAAGTATGCAGTGGAAATATTAAAAATATTTGATATGTTAGATTGTAAATCCATGGACACACCCATTGATACCAACCTGAAGTCGCTCTCTGATGAATCATTAGAGTTAGTAGATGTGACTTAGTACAAATAGATTATTCAGTCATTGATGTATTTGATGAATACCAGGCCATATATGTGCTTTACTGTGAACACCCTGAGTCGGTATCTAGTTAAACCTAGATGGGTTCACCTGATAGCTGCAAAGCATGTGATGAGGTACCTAAAGGGTACGATAGACTTTGGACTATACTATGATAGAGATCATGACTACATATTGTATGGATAAACAGATTCAGATTGGGAAGGAAGTTCTGTAGATAGAAATAGCACCTTAGGTGGATGTTATTTCTCGGGACCCACCATGATCTCATGGTTTAGTAATAAACAATCCAATTTTTCTCTCAGCACGACTGAAGCAGAGTACATAGTTTCCTGTCCTGTTAGTGGTGAAGTGATATGGATTCAAAAATTGATGTCAAGTCTATCTGACGTGGAGTTGGACACCATAGTGATTCTATGTGACACCCAGAGTTGTATAACAATGACAGAGAATCCTATGTTCCGTGATAAATCAAATCACATAGAAATCCAATAGTTTTACGTAAGGGATATGTTACAAAAGGGATCTATAAAACTAAAGTATGTGAGTATCGATGAACAAGTTGTTGATGTATTGACCAAACCTATATCTCGAGTAAAGTTTAAATACTTTAGTGACAATATTGGTGTAGTCCGAAAAGGATTTCCTCTTAGGAGGAATACTGATGATGATGTTGAAGACTTTCCTCGCAAGGAGGAACAATGATGATGAGATAAAATTTCCTTGTACAAAGGAACATTGATGATGATGCTGAATACTTTTCCTCATAGAGAGGAACAATGATGATGATGTTATATACTTTCTTCGCGAGGAGGAACGATGATGATATGAACCCTCCTCGGAAAGGGGGAGAAGGTTGATGATATGGATCCTCCTTGGAAAGGGGGAGAAGGTTGATGATATGGATCCTCCCTGGAAAGGGGGAGTGATTATGATACTATCACTGCAAATGTGATGGAAGTAATGTGCCAATTAAGAAAATTCCGAGTGCACCCGTAGATACTGAAAAGGTATAACATTTACTTGTGGAAGAAAGTATCCTCTCTTGAGGATGGGCTTGCAGGCAAGAACACTCTGCTCTTGAGAGTGGTCATAACCCTTATTGACTGAGGATGGTCCTACAGATGATACTCTCTTCTAGAGAGCGATCCTACATTCACTTGTAGGATGGTGCCATAGATAAGAACACTTCGCTATTGAGAGTGGTCCTAGTGTTAACAGGATAAGGATGGTCTACAATGAGTCCTGCATTCATTTGCGGATGATATCTACATTCATTTGTAGATAGTATGGTCATGCATTCATTTGCATATGAGATATACATTCATTTTTAGACGATGTGGTCCTGAATTCATTTGTGGACAAGATTTGCATTCAGTTGAATATTATGTGGTCTTGCATTTATTTGCAGATGAGATCTACATTCATTTGTAGATGATGTGGTCCTGCATTCATTTACAGACGAGATATGCATTCATTTGCATACTATATGGTCCTTCATTAATTTGCAGATGATCCAACTGGTCGATGATGTGGACCCTCCTCATTAAGGGGGACTAGGATGATGAGGATTACATCATCCTAGGACTTATATCCAAAAGTGATAGGGATTGATCATCCCGCAAAGAGATCATGTGTGCTGCAGGTTATAATTCTTCTGACGACGATATTGATTGATAGATAAAGCACAAATGTAGAAAATGAAAGTATTGTGCAAAGGATCAAGTGATCGAGTAAAGGATTGAGTGATCATGTACTGCAAAGGATCGAGTGTTCAAGTGTTGAAAAGAATCGAGTGATTGAGTACTGCAAAGGATCGAGTGATCGAGTGTTGCAAAGGATCGAGTGATTGAGTGCTGCAAAGGATCGAGTGATCGAGTACTATAGAGGATCTAGTGATCGAGTACAACAAGAAGATGAAGATCAAAGTGTTTCCGCAAAGGATCCAGTGATCGAGTGCTGCAAGAAGATGAATATCAAATTGTTGCTGCAAAGGATCAAGTGATTGAATACTACATAATATTAAGACTCAGTGTTGTAGAAGATGGTGTTTCAGTACTGAAGATGTTTGATTCCTACGTCTGGATGTTTCTATTGTATTTGGTCATCAAAGAGTGATGAGGTACAAAATCCATTGTAAGTCGGCTCAATAGTACCCTCTTGAATGTAATATAATATTGTTTTGTGTCTTCCTAGGTGAAGTCGACCTAGTAAGTTTGTTGGGGCCGACTTGTTAGGGTAAATGTCAAGCAACAGAAAGAGTATAAATAGAGGAGGTTTGTTTCTCATTTGAACACACACTCTCACTTATGTATAGCACATAGGAGAGAGATAGAGACATATCAACAAGGATAAGGAGTACCTGTTTTGGCATTTTATCTTATACATCTATATAGAGAAATTTTTTATGGGTTTTATTCCTCTTGAGGGGTTCCCAGGATAAATCTGTGTTTATCTTGTGGTTGTGGTTCTTTCAGTGATTATGAATATGCTATTGATGTGAAATTGGATTAAACACTAATGATATCTAGCTAAGCATATGAAATCTAGCCAACTATTACAATGAAGGTCCAACCCTTTATAACTACTATCTGAGATTTTTGAAAATGGATAATTTTAGAAAATCCTTGCATGAATATGAAATTAAACACTAACTATAAGCTAACTAGAGTGATGCTAGTTTTCAACTCATTTTTCTAATTAGGTTTATAAATTGAGAGATAAACATTAATTACAATTTTTAAAAAATAATGCAAAACACTAAAACCTCAATTTGAGTCCTTATATGAAGGAATTTGGTCTCAGAAAAGTGTAAAAAAAACTCTAATTAGAAGGATTTTATTAGCCACTGCATTGAACAATTCAAAACACAACTTCCTATTAAATTTGATCCCAAATGGATAACTGAGTCAAAAGTTATGACCCCCAGAAATCCCTGCATTTATTCATTTTTTTCTCTTTTTTTTTCAGCCTTTGAAAATCACTACATCATTCTCCTTTGGTTGAAAAGAACATAGCTCCTACAAGTTGTCTTCAAATTGTTTCCAGTTAACATGATCTAGAGTCAACAAGTCTCCCTCTATAGTACATGTACTCTCTGTTGGTGCTAAGCCTTCCCACTATACTAGACATCAATTATATTGACCTTTCCAAGTATGAAGGATCTCCTTATCTGATATGAGCAATCTTTTCATTTTTTTTCTCGGAATAGCCTGTTGTCAATCCACCCCTGCCTCATTGTCATCACCCACACTGTCCCCATGGAATATATATAAGAAGAAACATTAAAAACAAGGGAAATATCTAGATCAGTTGGTAAATCGACCTTGTAAGCATTTTAATTAATTTTCTTGAGAATCTTGCAAGGATTGATTTTCTTATACTTCAATTTGTGGTAGGTTCCTTCAGGAAACCTCTCTTTTCATAAATAAACCATCACCAAATCACCTTCATTGAATATATGGTGTCATCGATGAGTATCTTTTATAATTTTGTTTTGCTCATTATTGTATTGTAGCTTCTATCTCACTTGTTGTTGCAATTGTTGAATGTGTTGTGCAAATGATTCCCCATCATTATTGAATCTATCCCCAAGTGGTAGCTCTATCAAATCTAGGACACCCATAGGATTTCTACTATAAACAACTTGAAATGTAGATTTACTTGTAGATCTATTTATTGAACTATTGTAGGAAAATTATGCTTGAGGTAAAGTCAAATACCATTGCTTGGGCTTCTCTCCGAAAATTATCTGTAATAGGTTTCCCAAAATTTGATTTACTACATCAATTTTCCCATTTGTTTGGGAGTGATAGGCACTACTGAATTGTAATTTGGTCCCTATTTTCTTCCATAAAGTCCTCAAAAATGACCAAAACACTGAGTATCTCTATCAGAGGTAATAGTTTTTGGAACACCATGCAATCTAACAATTTATGAAAAAAACAATTATGCCACCTTTGATGCATCACTAGTTTTCTTACAAGCAATGAAATTAGCCATTCTAGAGAACCTATCAACAACCACAAAAATATAGACTTTACCTCTCTATGTGTGTGTGAGCTCCAACACAAATTCCACGCTAAGAGCTATCCATGGATCTATGGGAACTGGTAATGGCATGTACAACCTTGTATTTTGTGAGTGTCATTTAGCCATTTGAACAAATCTCATGCCACATACATAGTTATATATTTTCTCATGTTCGGCTAGTAGTACTTATCTTTGATTAAGGCTAGCATCTTATCCTTTCCAAAATGTCCTGCCAAGCCGCTATTGTGAAGTTCTCTGATAATATTTTCTCTCATATAACCAATTGGAATGCATAGTTTTTTTCCTTTGAAGATGTATTAATCTTGAATAAAATATTCACTATGCATAAGATCCATGTTCCCAACAACTGGATTCTTCAACTGTTCCAATCCCTCGAAAGTCATTATTTGTCACATAGATATCCTTCAATACAACAAACCCATTTACTTGATTTTCCATGGAGGTCAAAAGAATAGTGTGCCAGCTCAAAGCATCTACAACTTGATTTTGATTTCCGGATTTTTGCTTTAGAACAAAGGCGTATCCTTGTAAAAAGGAAACCCATTTTCATGTCTATTGTTCAATTTCTTTTGGGTGCTTATATATTTTAAAGCAACATGATTAATAAATACACAAAATATTTTGGCACTAAATAATGCCTCCAATGTCGCAATGCTTGCATTATTTCATAAAATTATACATCATATGTGGAGTAGTTCTTTCTTATATCATTTAATTTTCCGCTAAAAATGAAATTGTTTTACCTTCTTGGCTAAGTACAACTCCAATGCCTACATGTGAGGCATCACAGTCTACCTCAAACAATTTATCAAAATCAGATAAGGCTATTATAGGTGCCTTGGTTACCTTCTTCTTTAGAAACTTAAAGCTTTCTTCATCTTCATTGGTCCATTTGGATGTTGTGCCTTTGGTGCAATCTGTTATGGGTGCTACAATACTGCTAAAATTTTGAATAAATTTATGTAAAAGGTGGCTATCCCATTAAAAATTCTTACTTATGTTATGCTCCTAGGACCATGCCACTCCAAAATTGCTCCGAACTCCTCTGAATACATCTTGAATCCGTCTTTTGAGATGAACAACTTAACCCAACATATGGCTAAATGTACACAATCTACCTATGTAATGACAACATTTTGTCCTTCCTTCATGCTTTGAGGCTTACATTTATATCAGGAGAAATTGGTTAAGGAAGTTAGGTCGAGTGCAATCTATCCCAGTTAGATCATAAATGACCACCAACTACTCGAACACATGCATGAGCATGCATACCTTTTATTTATTGATGCTTTAAGATGTATATACGTGTTGCTAAAGGGAAACACACGGTTAATATGAATGTTTCTAAAGGGAAACCCATGTATGCAAACTAAAAGTTAAATTTTTTAAGGATTTGACACACTTTAGGATGTGAAAATGGGTGTAAATGGGTGCAAGCATTATTGAGGTTAAAATTTTTATAACATGTACCTTAGATTTGACAATTGTCCTCTTGTAATCTTGGCTTATGCAACTCTAGAGATCTATATTTATCCCCTTACACCTTCTACTTGCACATAAGAAAACAAAGATATACCAATATCAAACCATTCAAAGCAATGTGAAGATAGAAATACTTATATCTAATCTAATCTACTCAATAAAGGACTAGATATATGATTCTAATGCATAAGAGAGCACATTAACAATACAATGGATGGGGGAATCATGTAGATCTATATTAAAATAGTGAATAACATTACAAACATTAAGATATATCTTGAGTCATGGTGCAAGCTCCTCTTGGTCTCTTGTTCCAATTGTTTCGTCTTAATCCTCACCTAAGAAAGGATAAGTTAGATCTCATGAAGGCTATGGATATTGAAATCTCCTTCCTTATATGGAATGATGGAGAAGATGATAGGATGTATCTATACTCCTAGAAATTAGTGAGATATTAGTCATGTGCAAGTTCCCAAGCTCATGAGGTGAAGGAACCACCTCAATTTAGGCTCATTTAGAAAAATTCTCATTCTAGAAGGGTTAAGGCTTGGTTGCTTCCTAGCAGTTGTGCAAGGTGTGACTAGGAGAGATATGGTTGCACCCTGCTAGGCATGCAAGGAGTGAACATGAGATTATGGTCCCTCATTATTAGGTATGCAAGGAGCGACCAAGTTGTAAAGGATGAGAATATAAAGTATAAAGGTAGTGTTTCAAAAACATGACATCAATATGTCCTCAATGAGTTTCATGGGTGACAAGGGCATGAGACATATAGCTATAGCACACTAGTTATGCTAGAACGTTTTTTGAAATAAAATTAATTTCAATTATTAAAAAATAAAAATGTTTGTTTAATAGATTGTGTTTGTGTGTGTGTATGGGATGTGCACGCGCGCACACACACGTGCCTAAAAAATGTTTCCTATGAATAAGAGACAACATTGATGACATTGGAAACAATAATGAGTTGACATATACAACTTTGTACAAGAGATGTGGGAGACCCAATAGAGGGAGAGGAATTTGTACCCTCGACCTAATATAGTATAGACTAATGCCATCTACATGAATGTTGTCCTCATCAAGTCTTATGAGGAGGATACAACCCTTAGGGTGAACTCGTGCTTATTAGAACAGTTGATACATCATTGGGATCACACAACAATATCATTTAAGGTTGGACCTGATCTATGGTACTAGACCACAGAGGAGGACATATATTTTATTATTCATTTCTCTAGGAGAGGGGAGAATTTTCTCCATTTCCCCAATATCCCACTAGGATTTGTTCAAGAGACCCAACTTGCATATGTTCAATGATACATTAGGAAATATATCATTAACTTTAGTGACTTCCATGTTGTTGGTGGATAGTTTCATTTTGTTTCATTTTATGCAGAGGAGAATAGATGCCTCTATATTATGGTCATTACAGTGGCCAACTACACCTCATATGTGAAAAACATTAGTTTCCATCTATTGTAATATGTATATACATTGGTGCAAAGACCTATATCAATTAGGTGGTCCAACATTTTTTGTGATAGTTTTGTTTAGCTCTAGATTAATGTTGTTCTGTGTTTGATTGGAGTATGGGATTCCCTTTTGGATTAGTTATTTTGTTTATTTTTTGAGAGGATTTTGGAAACTAGATTGTCATTCAAATTCCACTCTCTTAGGTCGAGGATCGAGGCATGCATGCATATGTGGGTACATATGATGCCCAAGAGAGGCCAAGTAGATTTCCTTACTAAGATCAATTCAAAGGTATTGGAGATTCTTGTAAGTAAGGATGATCACACCATGGATCTTATGTAGTGCCAAGAAACAAGAATGGATTGGTGAGGGTGTATGAACACATTTTTCTCCTAGCATGAGCCATAAGATGATAGATGTGACATTAGCATTATGTTTTGATTAATTGTCTAGTTTTTTTTTTGTCTTATTTAATGCACACGTAATTTATTGTAACATTTTCTTTAAATTGTCTAACCATTGTTGTTTACTTATTTGCATTTATTGGAATGTATTTTGGGGACAATCCTTTCCAACATTATGAGGATATGGTTGAGTTTGAGGAGATTCCTCAATTACAAATACTTATATTTTTTCATGGACCATACCCTAGATTCTACAAGTAGGTGTTTGACACATATCTAGACTATTGTATCAACATGGATTGCACCCTATACAAATTAACCGTATCTTATAGGTCCTTGAGCTCACAAGTATATGGTAAACCCTCTTCATGATATGATGCTATTGGTGCATCATATTCTCAACGTGCCTAGGCCTCTCTATAGGCTGGGTCCTCGAAATACTGCATATCCTCCTCCTTATCCTCCTCCTTATCTTCCTCTTCCCTCTCGTCCACATATCAAGTGATAACCCTTCCTTATGCACCAAGTCGATCGAGCACCCTATACTAATATATAGATAAATTAACCACCCTCTCCTCCTCATTGAGTTGACCGACCACCCTATCCTCCTACATAGGTTGGTCGTGTTAGGAATAGGATCACAAGAAATAAAAATAAAAATGAACGTGGAAAAAAAACATAGAAGAGAACAATATAAGAGAAACACCAACATACATGGTTCACCCAATATGGACTACATCCATGGAGAAACAACTAGTCCTTCCATTTTTTTGTCCAAAAAATGAAGGGATAAAACCTGCAACACTTCTAATGCAACCTCCTATTCAATTTTTCACGGTCTCTCTCTCACACTACATAGCTATAATACAATGCCCTCACTGAAAAGAGGGTTACCTTATATAGAAAAATCCACAAACATAACTTCTATTGTTTGATCTATGACCTAATGATGAATGGTCCATATTGACTACAAACATACAATATTTTACAAGGCATTTTTCCCAAAAAACTCTCTTTGGGGGTGTTACCCACAAACCACTACAAGGGGCGCTCCAAAAAGGTTGTATTTGTGTCCCCTAGACACTTGGAGACATTAGTGGGGGGGAATCACCCACACACACCCGCATTAGGAACTGAGATCCAAACATGACTAAAGAATACCTCTGAATCATGAAGATAATTGGGCCAAAAATATTGGGTCGAACATCCTCTCATCCTCATGAAGCTGACCAACCACCATCTCTTCCTCCACTAGTCAATCAATTGAACATCCTCTCCTCATCACTAAGTTGGCCTACTACCCTCTCCTCTACCATATGTTAATAAACCAAACTCTCCTCCTCACTAAGACAATTGAACACCCTCTTCCTCTTCATGACTAAGCCGACCAACTGGCTGTAACAACCATTGATACATTCACCAGAGATATAGATGTGATGGTTCAATGCTTCAATTAATCGATAAATGATTGTAGGTAGACATTTATAATATTATTTACTTATCTTATATCATGAATTTTAGGATCCAACATAAGATGTTCATTCTTCAAGGTCAACTATGATGGAATATTGTTATTGATCACTACTACTATCTAAACAGAATATTTGATGTTTTGGAGGGATATGGGTGCACTCCATCCACGTATGTGCTCATTCAAAGGATTAATACTTCATCCTTGAATTTTTTGGGCCATGTATCCTCTATATTCATCATGGATGTTGAATCTGTTGTGATTCACATAACTTCTAACTCACTTTTATGCAAGGCATGCCACACTTGCAACATGTCTAACTCTTCGCAATTAAAGAGATTTTAAATTGTTGAGATTATAGACATGTGTCACTTCAACGTATTATGAGGAGGACCATGTGATTTACCTCTATTATTTTAAAATTTGAAACTTGTCATCCCCACATTTTAGACATATCTCATAATCTGCATATTTGTCTCTATATAAAATACAATCAGTTGGACACACATGATATGATATGTACTTAACATACAACCTTTTCAACATTTTATTTACCTCTTCACAATTGTTGTGAAATAAATGATCACTTAGAAGTACCTTATCTTTGAATAACTTGCAATTAGAGAGAAACATAAATGTACACTATCATCAAGCATTCAAAAAATAAGCATTCTTAAAGTTGATTGTGTGATAAGATTCCTTAAAGTATAGGGGACTTAATGGTTAGTTATCTCAAAAGTTTCAAGAAACACATGTCTGACATATCATACATTTCTTTCAAGTTGTACAATAAAATTGTTGTCCCTAGTTGGGTAGACTTTAACCCATGTCCAAAGAGAGGATCGGGAAGCAAATTTTAGGCTTTTGAAGAAGGAATCAATGATATGAGAATCATCCCTTGGATAATCTTGATGGAATTCATGTAACAACATTCCCTCCATGGAATTCATATCCTGTAAAAATCATCCATACAAACCTCTATTCCATCCCCAACATTTAAAGAACTAGTGCTATTGTAGACATTCTAAATTAGTGACTCAGAATGTAGTGGGAATTTAACAGGTGGTTGACTCAACCATGATTGGTCTACTTCCTCTCCGAGCTATTCCCATTAGCACCCTTCTCTCAATTTGGCATCAAAGTGGGGTTCTATGGAAGATGGTGACATGTCATTTGTTTTCTGAATCTTAATTGCAAAACATTGGATATTACATCGTTGATATTGGTAAACACAATGCATTTAGTTCTTTTAAACATTATACCAAACAATTAATAGAAGCATGGATTTATTTTTATAGTACATGTGCAATCAATCACTTTATAAAATAAAAAGTCAAATTAAAAATATGTTTATATTAATTGCATTGAAAAGAAAAAATATAATTAATCAATGATATTTTCTACACTCCAAGGGGGCATCTAAATGTAGTCCTAATGCAAGCCATATTTGACGAGTGGCTAGTGGTATACAAGTATATTTTATAAAAAACTTGTCACCAAGAGAAAAACTATATATTGCACGCACAATAACAATTTTGGATGCTCTTCTTTTCATAAAGAACACTTCGCCATTGAAGTGTTCCTCAAATGAACAATTCACACTAAAAAATGAGCACCTACAACTATTTTTTAATCCTGCAATGTTGTAATAAGTGTGTGGATGACCATCAATATACAATATGTTCTTCCTATTAAAGTTTTTGGAAGCTCAATTATTCATGCACATACTATACCTGGAAATGTTATGTTTGTATTTAACAATATTCAAGCAATCACAACGACTATAAAGAGTACCACAAAATGGCATAAATGTTACTGATTGTTTGGGAGGAATGAATACATGTGAGAGGATAAACAAATAAAAATGTGTAGCATATATTTTGTATTGTTTAATCATATAATTATTACCACATAAGGAGAATTGGGTCCCAAGATCATGCATATGTAGAGAAGATGGCCAAGAGCCATACAAAGAATGGTTGTAATAATTTTGGTATTTACTTTGTAGATGGATATAAAGAGAGAATTCATTATTACCCTCCAACAATTGAATTGACCTCAGTGTGTACTTGGAAAATTTTTCTCTTAGCTTATGCAAATTTTTGGATCTTGTTGTGGAAAAATGGCTTGATGGTAAGATAAATGTCCTTTCCTTGCAAGTTGTAACCAAGGAAAGAGTACATGGGTTGGTTAGTATGATTGATACTATGATGTTGAATCTATGAAATAAATAAGAACACATACAAGAGCTACTTCTAGGTGAAACTCGCCACATTAATATGAAACACAACAAAAATATGAGTTTGAATATTGTCCAATGGAAGAGATTGGAATACAATAGTATCACCTTGACGAGTGTAGTGTCTAAGTGGCCACCAACACTCCCTTTGGAAGGTTCCTTTGAATTCTCTCTCATTGTTCTCCTACTAACTTGGAACGGTGAAGTAAAACACTTGCTTCTTGAGGAAGAAGTCAAGGGAGCTTGAGATGCTAACGAATGGTAAAAATTTGGATGGAAGAGATGTTCTCCAAGAAGATTATTGCAACATACCCTTGCTCTAAATTTTTGTTATGGAATGCATTCTCAGGGATTTCTTTTATAACTAATTTGGAGGTGTTCAAAGAACTAGATAAATATATGAATGTTCTTTTCCATGAAGTGGTTTATAGGTACAAATATGGGGCTATTGAATGCCCAAATACTTGGTAGAAGCCACTTTAAACCTCTTTGGTACTCAAAATACAACTAGGGAGCTTCAAATGTTACATGAAATTTATGAGTCCGCACATATGCACAATAACATGGGTTTTGAAGGATTTTCTGTGTGATGATGAGTGGGCTTGTATGAAGCTACATGGATTAACATAAGTTTGGCTATGACAAAACAACATTATTCCACATGCTGATATTTTATGAAAAGGAAGCTTTGCTTATAGTGTTTTCAATAGTGAAATCATATTCTTTCAAATAGCATTTAACCTTATTCCCATATATGAGACCAAATATTATTATGGTTGTATTAGTTTAATATCATACTCAAGAAAAAATCTTATAATTTTATTTACATTTTATGCTTTATTGATTATATTTTGCCACCTTAAATTACTTAAAAACATTAAAAAAAATTACATATTTTTTAATTAATATATGTTATATATTTTGGTGACTAAGCAACTTGTATGAACTTGATATATATTATTTGAAATTTGCAACATGTTTAGTTGAAGAAAATAATTAACAACTACTAAAATACATATACATGTATTTAAAATTATTAATTTAATTAAGATGTATAAAATGTTGTATTTAAAATTATTAATTTAATTAAGATGTATACATTTTATATTATCCTCAAAATTGTTCATGTTTGTTTTTTGTTTTTTTTCCTTAAAATTCACCACCCTGTTATTCCTCCCCCTCCTCCCCTTGGAATCAAAGGTGGCCCATAGGAATTCCTAGGACTGGATCCCAACACTTGTGAGGCCCCGACCACCACCCAATGTTGTTAGACAACGGCCCCTTACCTACATTTATTTTTCTATAAAGATATAAGATAAGGTACAAATATTCAATTAAATAAATTTATTTCTATAAAAATATAAGATAAAGCAAATATATTCAATTAAATAGCTACAATACTTGGATTAATGACTATTTCGGGAATACATAAAAAGAACTTTGCATGTAGCATATTAGTCACTAAAAAAAATGTTATTGGCCTATACTACTTGGAACAAGGTCCACCCTTTGCTATATCATATAAAAATGAACTTTTATGTTAAACACGACATGAGTACCCTCTTGACATTATGTTATATGCGACACTATGACATAGGAGTCTTTGAAACAATTTACAAAAACATAAGGCATAGAAATCTTTGAAACAATTTAAAAAAATTAGGATTCGTTGAAACGATTTATAAAATTGAAAAGCAGACTATGTATTGGAAGTATACAAATTAAAAATTGAAAAATGTTGATTTACAATGGGGTTTATTTGGTAAAGTGGATAGGGATAACACTAAGGTGTTTTTGTTATTCTTCACTCATGAGAATATATTTGATTTTGATAATAATAACAATAAAATTAGACATCTAAACTCTTTAGAATTCATTATTGAATTTATACTTGATTTTGATAAAATAACAATAATATTAGACATCTAAAGTCTTTAGAATTCATTATTAAATTTAGATGTGGGCAAAGAAGTTTCCAAATATTATAAAACAAAATAAAAACAGATAGAAGGCATAGTAAACCCATTGGATAATTTGCAAGACAAACTATGTTATGTTCATAATTTCAAAAATAAAATTTTGTTATGTGCCCATTGTATAATTCGCGAGACAAACTATGTTCCGTTCTTAATTTCAAGAATAAAATTGTGTTATGTGTTTTATGTATTGTGTTCTGTGTTCTTAATTTGCACCTTATTTTTATTAATCTTTCAAAAAAAACTTATTCAAGAACGTTAAATTTAAGGGAGTACATACACCATACCAACACTAATAAACCATTAATACATCTATGTTTTAACATACTATTAAGAATGTTAATAAACTTTAATATAAATTTCAATCGATTATCCAAATTGGTAGGATTTATTCGAAGTTATAGATAGGAAGTACAAATCAAAGTAGAACTTTGCTTATGTGTTAACTATCCAATATTCTCAATTATTGGTCCTATAAGATTCCATCCTAACAAATTGTTACAACAAGATTATTAGAGTAAGGTTATACACCTCATTAGTTTCACAATTTCATTAGCGAAGGGTAAACAAATTTAAGAATTGAACTTACAAATTGCTAAATAGGTATTACAACAACTAATTCCTTCTCATTGAATGAAATAACAAGGATTAGATATCCAATCTTTATAATATTGATAATTGCAATTACAGAATAAACTTTTTGTCATAACACTTATTACATTGTGAAAATTTTGCAGGATGGTATGTATTATGTTTGTTCCATTTGTAGGTGGGTTGCAAATATGTTTTGCCAGTTATTTTTTTTCCTTTTCTTTTCTAAAGATGAAAAAAATCAACATAACCTAGTTGCCAAAATGACAGCCACATTTTTCTATAGCAAATGTGAGTTGTCTCATCACCTTTATTCAAGGAAAACCACACCACTTGAAATAACATGTTGATGGTCTGAAAAGGAGTAGACTTTCACTCTTACCAAATGTCATTAAACTATTTCCTTAAATCCTAGGAAGACAAGCTCTTAGCCAGTTAAAAACAATTTTAGCTCTTATATACTCCAAGACCAAAAGGATGGTTTCAATCCCCTAAAGTATTCCCGATTCTCCATCATCATCGAGGCTAGGTAGAGATCATGTGCTATCAAGTATCCACTGGGATTTAACTAATACATGAAGCCATGATACTCTACCTAGTTGTCGTTTTACCTCATGCCTAAGAAGAACTCTTGCAGAAAGATTTTTTTAATAGAAATAATGGTTTTTTACAATATATTATCCCGATAGGTATATTTATATTTTACAATTCGGGGTGGAGTAGCAAGTATGTTTTTCCTAGATTACAGGAGAATGAGACAAGTGTACTTTCCAAATTGATGTTATGGATGTCCTTCCAAATTCTAAATAAACANGTGGTAGACAACCCTTTTAACTAGAAGAAGACAGGTAATAACGTATAGTTGAAGCATAGAAAACTTTTGACTACAACTACATATAGAGAACAAATACACATATTGCCATCAAATAAAATAAAATAAAAAAGTGTACATGACAACTGAACCATGTAAAAATAACATATTTTTCCCATGTTACCAAATCCGGATTACAGTTATTTTTTATTAAGGTATCCTCTGACACGTGGAACGATATCATATTCCTACTCTATAAAATCAGTTTTTGTGTCTAAGAGAGAGTGGATTCCGTGACACGTGGAATGATACCATAAATTTGACTAGATGTGGAAAAATTTCAAAATAGTTTACCGCCATATCAAAGGTGGCGCAAGCCATCTAATTTTAGGGCTAGGGATTTTTATGTTCTATATTTTTCACCAATCCAAATTTTTTTACTGGATTTGCGGTGTATAAAGCTCGGCTTGGCAACTTTTTACGGCTATAGATATAAGAACGTTGCATGCACCCACTCCATCCAATAAATTTCTCAATACCTATCTGCGAGGCCCCAACCACCACCCAATGTTTTTATACCACAACCCCTTGCCTATATTTATTTTTCTATAAAGATCTAAGATAAAGTACGTACATCAATTAAATAGATTTATTTCCATAAAAATATAAGATAAAGTAAGGATATTCAATTAAATGGTTACAGTACTAGGATTAATGACTATTTTGGAAATACATAAAAATAAGTTTACATATAGCATATTGGTCACTAAAACATTGTTATTGGCCTATACTACTTGGAAAAAGGTTGGACCACCCTTTGCTACACTAAATAAAAAAAGAACTTTTATGTTAAACGAGACATGAGTACCCTCTTGACATTATGTTAAATGCGACACTAAGACATAGGAGTCTTCAAAACGATTTACAAAAAACATAAGGCATAGAACTCTTTGAAACAATTTAAAGAAACATAGGATTCGTTGAAATGATTTATTAAATTGAAAGGCAGGCTATGTATTGGAAGTATACAAATTAAAAATTGAAAAATGTTGATTGACAATGGGGTTTATTTGGTAAAGTGGATAGGAATCCCGCTAGGGTGTTTTTGTTACTCTTCATTTATGAGAATATATTTGATTTTGATAATAATAAAAATAAAAGTAGACATCTAAATTCTTTAGAATTTATTATTGAATTTAAATGTTGGTCAGGAAGGAAGTTTCCGAATATTATGAAACAAAATAAAAATTGATAGAAGAGTGAGTACACCCATTGGACCATTCGCAAGACAAACTATGCTCTATTCATAATTTTAACAATAAAATTTTGAATTGTGCCCATTGTATAATTCACGAGACAAACTATGTTCCATTGTTAATTTCAAGAATAAAATTGTGTTATGTGTTCTATATATTGTTAGAGTGGGTGGAGGGTATATATATCTTGTTAAAGAAACATTATTCAAGAACCCTCAATACATTCAAATTGAAGAATCCCAATATTGTCACTAATAAACCATTAATACATCTACGTTTTAGCTTATTATTAAGAATGTTAATAAACTTTTCAACCATTTTAGATTATCTAAATTGGTAGGATTTATAGGAAGTACAAACAAAAGTAGAACTTTGCTTACATGTTAACTAATGTGGTTAACTATCCAATATTCTCAAGTATTGGTCCTATGAGATTCCTTCTTCCTAACAGATTGTTGCAACAAAATGATTATAGTAAGGTTATACACCTCATTAGTTTCACAATTTCATTAGTGAAGGGTAAACAAATATTAGAATTGAACAACTAATTTCTTCTAATTGAATCAAATAACAAGGATTAGTTATCCAACCTTTATACTATCAATAATTGTAATTATATAGTATAAAAAAATTGGTCATAACACTTACTACCTTGTGAAAATGGTGCATGGTATGTATCACGTTTGTTCCATTTGTAGGTACATTGCAAATATGTTTTGGTAGTCATTTTATTTTATTTTATTTTTTGAAGATAAATTTTGTTATCACAACTTAGTTGTCAAAATAGAAACCACTATAACCATCGTTGGTTGCTATACAAAATGTGAGTTGTCTCATCACGGTTATTCAAGGACAACTATACCACTTGAAATAACATGTTTATGGTCTCAAAAGCAGTAGACTTCCACTCTTACCAAATGTCGTCAAACTATTTCCTTACATGGGATGAAGACATGCTCTTAGCCAGTCAAAAACAATTTTAGCTCTTACTCCATGACCAAAAGGACGATTTCAACCCCCTAAAGTATTCATGATTCACCATCATCATTGAGGCTAGGTAGAGATCATGAGGTATCAAGAATCCACTAGGATTTATCTCATACATGAAGTCATGATACTATACCTAGTTGCAATTTTACCTCATTCCTAAGAAGAACTATCGTAGTAAACTTTTTTTAATAGAAATAATGGTCTTTTTACAATATAATTATCTCCATAGGTATTGATTACGTCGATAGATGTTTTTATTTGAGATTTGGGGTGGACTATGACCTATGTATTTTCATCTATGGACGAGGATGAGACAATTGTACTGTCAAGATTGATTCTATGGCATTCATTCAAAATTTGAAATAAACAATTATAAAAAAAGGAATATAAAAAATAATTGGTAGCTAGTTGATGAATGGATAACTGGCATCAATGCATGGATAACTCATAGTTATGAATGGGTAACCAACAGTTCATGGCTTATAACTAAAGAATGTGAGAGAAAAAAGAAAAAGAATATAAAAAATAACTGATAGTTGATATAAATGGATAACAGGAAGAATGTCGGTGATAACATGTAGCTATGCATGGATAACTCACACTTGAACGTGTTTAACTAGAAGAATATGAGGAATAAAAAAAATCCAAATTGTATTCCATTCCATAATTATTTCTTAACCATTTGATCCCTCTCCACGTGATCCAGCCACAAACTATGTGGATGTGCCTGAGTATTTTAGAATTTGGGGTAGAGTAGCAAGTATGTTTATCCTAGATTAGTGATCCAGGGGGTCATTCGTCTTTAAAGATATACTGATCCAAGATAAAGAGGAAATGGTACAATGGCAGTCGGGTTTGGTAAAACTCAAGACTTCATCGCCTTTGAAAATGGGGTCAATGCATTTCAAGACGTTTAATGGTTCTTAGTTATGATAAAAAAAACATATCTAAGCTTAACCTTATCCCATGGGTCGACTCTTAAAGGGTTGTTACTTGCCCACATGTCCCGAAACCAGACTTTGCATATGTGTCATGAACCCCGTTCAATGGTTATGTTATGCCAAAGACCATATGTTAAGTTGGACGGGGATTACCAAATGAAACCATGATATAATATATATATATATATATGTTGCAATGTTGGCGGGATATTCATGCGGCGTATATTGCATAGCTCGGCGACATTTCCATTAACTGTTGTGAAAAGGCCGCGTAGTTGGTTCACGGTCTGTTGACGAATCGGAGGTCGGAAGGGATCTCCTTCCGCAACGGCAGAGGTCGGAAGAGATCTTCCTTCCGCAACATTGGAGGACGGAAGCCTTTCCCCTTCCGCAACGGCGGGGCTCACAAGCCTTCTCCCTTCCGCAACGGCGGAAAATTAAAGGACGTTCGGAGCGCGGATCGGAATTCAGAGCAATAGGCAGTCCGCAACGGCAGGCACAATCTGGATCGGAAGAATAACGCTTCCGGCAGCCGCAACGGTAGAAGCCCAAAACTTAAAAGATCGGCGAAATAACTCGACGGAATCGGAGAAAGAAGTGGTGCACCATCCGCAACTGCGGAAACCAAAGTAACTAAAGCTTCCGACTCGAAAACCAACCGACAGCTGATTGCGACAGAGTTCATCGAAGTAAAATCGGAGCCCGTTGCTTATCCTCTTCCGCAACGACGGACGCGTCGATGACTAAAGCTTCCGACTCAAAACCATTTTGCAGTTTGGTACATAGTCTTGATGCCGCGTTTCAGGGAATGAACATACGCATTGATAACGCTCTTTTGGTTCTTTGGTTCCGTCTTGGCAGATGAGTAACGCTCTGGCAGGTGTCATAGTTGGCACAGTTTTGTTGCCACATTTGGATAAGTATGAACGGCCTGTTGGTAACGTTGGGGGAATATGGAACGGTCGGTTATGATGAACAAGTTGGCATTTGGCAGGAGGATGCAGGAACAGACTCTGGGGTAACGTTTTGGCGAGTCGAACGGTGACGATTCCTCCCATTGAACGCTTCAACAGCTCGATTCTAGCCACGATACAGGGGTAGCTTTATATTCCAGTTGTTTCAGCCAGTGCAAAAAGGGGAAAAAAAGTTAGTTGTAAAATTATTGCAGATGCTGTTAGTGTAAAGTCGACCATTCTCTGTTACATGTGGGATTCTTTTCCTTTTGAAGACCCGATTGTAATTTCCAGAGAGGAGTTTTGAAGACTTTCTGTTCAGCCTTCTGTTTTACAGTTTGCTGTAGTTAATTTTGACAGAGACAAAAGGATAGCAAGACAGTTTTTGCTGCAATTTATCCAGAGTGTTGTTTTGTATTTAGAAGTCGACCCATTCTCTGTTATAGTTTGGTTTCTTTATCTTTTGAAGTCCAAGTTGTAAGTTCCAAAGAGGAGTCTTGAAGACTTCCTGTCCAGCATTCTGTTTCTGCAAATGCTGAGGTTGATGCCAGAACCATTTGTACCATTTTTAAAGCCATTAATTGGATCGGTACCCATTGGAGAGGGACCCGGAGACGTAGCCCAGTGGAGGGGGTGAACTCCGTTATCAACTTATGTTTTGTGACTCTGTTTCTGTGTTTTCTTCCTTGTATCTGTCTATCAGTGTTGTGGTTTTCATTCATGTTCTGAACATTTAATTTCTGCTAATACTATCCATTAAATAACCTGTTGCATGCATTCTTTTACAACAAACTTTTAATGCACTAAAGTTGAGGTCCTACGGATCAATTAGAGGAGGATGAGACAAGTGTACTTTACTGATAGTTGATACTTGATTCATGGATAATTAGTAGTTGATGCATGGATAATTGGTAATTGATGCATGGGTGACTAGAAGTTGATGCATGGATAATGGGTAGTGGAAAACAACTCATTTAACTAGAAGAAGGCAGGTGATAACATATAGTTGGGGCATAGACAAACTTTGATTACAAATACATATGGAGAAAAAGTAACAAATAACTTATTCATATGTCTTAAAACTTACGACTCTTATGACCTACCAATGTACACATCTCGTCCTCAAATAAAATAAAATAAAGAAAAATAATCCACACCCAGGAGTAAGGAACAAAGAAAGTGAAAGGTACTTGGAAGTGGCCATGAGATTACTCAAAAGAAAACAAGCAAGTAACAACCGTAAACATGAGAATTGAACCATGTAAAAATAACATATTTTTCCAATGATACCAAATCCGGATTACAAAACAAGCAAGTAACCGTCAACATGAGAATTGAACCATGTAAAAATAACATATTTTTCCAATGATACCAAATCCGGATTACAGTTATTTTTATTTAAGGTGCTGCTTTTGTGGGCGGAGAAGTAGACACGTGGAACGATATCAAATTCGTACTCTATAAAAACCTCTTTTGTGCCTAGAAGAGAGTGGATTACATGAAACTTGGAATGATATTAGAAATTTAACTGGATGTGGTAAACTTCAAAACAATTTACCATCATGTCAAGCGCGGCCCAAGTAATCTAATTTTAGGGTTGTGGCTTTTTATGTTCTATATTTTTTCCAAAATTTTTTATGGGATTTGCGGGGTGTAGAAAGCTTGGCTCAGCAACTTTCCTTCGACTACATATATAAGAACGTTTCATGCCTCCATTCCATCCAATAAATTTTCCACTCATTCCTCTACCTCTCTTCATACCTATTTGCATTTTCCCCCAATTTCATGATTCATTTTCTTCTTTTGTATTGAATTCATGGTTTGATGGGGGCATGAAACTTGGAAATAACGCTAATATATGCCTGCGATCTAAAGAACACGAGCATATTCTCCAAAGAAACAAAGTCCTACGCAGTCGCATGGATCTTCGACGATCAGAAAACCAGGAAATGGACACCCATGGAAAAGTATAGTGGCATCGATCCCAACTGGAACCACGTTATCAACTTTACGCTCGATGACGAGCATCCCATTGAAGGAATTCCTCGAGCTCAAGATAGCAATCTTCCATAACAAAAAGATCGTCTACGTGAGCATCCCATTGAAGGAATTCCTCGAGCTCGCTGGCCGCAACAATGGGTCGAACTCCTCTGTGCAGTTTTACAGATACCAGATTCGCAAAGCCTCCAGAAAAGACGAGGGAATTCTCAGCCTCTCTATGAAGTTGGCCAGAATTGCGGAGGTCAAGCCGCAACAACAGCAGTCGTAGGCTAGGGGAGAGTCATATGGTGCATCCAAGGCGGAGCCCATGATAACGTATCCATAACCATAGCAACTCATGTTAGCGTTCCTGTGTGATTATCAAAATACAGACATACTTTTAGAGAAACTTTTAAATGAAAACGCTCATTGTATGAACAAACTTGGCCAAGGTTTCTAAGCTAGGACTAGGTTTTCCATTTTGTAAAGTAGAAATGGTGATATTGAAGTCTATAAAGACACTTTCTTTTCTAATATATTATTACCTAGTTTCCAAAGTCATCCAATAAATTTTCTCTTTTAAAAATACAATGTTAGCATTCATCTATTTTTTTTCTTTGTTTTTGGATTTTATGATTAAACTAAAGGATGGGAATTTGTTCATAGAATAAGGTTAAAATTTTCAAGATTTTATTCTTTTTGCTTTTACATATAGTTTAATTTTTTGTTTTGTTTTTAAAGTTACTTGCGATGCTTGCTGAGAGGAAACGAGGCCAACCATCCAGTCAAGTTCTTGAAATTTTTGTTTTGTTTTTAAAGTTACTTACGTTGCTTGCTGAGAGAAAACGAGGCCAATGATCCAGTCAAGTTCCTGAAATTTCTAGTTTAAACAAAATTTAACCACTACCATGCAAGACAACAAGTTATTACGATTGGTAAAAGTTAGACCGCTAGCCTCAGACTACCTCTTCACTAGCTCATCCTTGACAAGCTAAATCATGGATTTCCATATGGACATAAACCCATCTTACTGGAATGCCTTGGATGTCATCATGAGAAATAGTTGTCTACTAATGTTGTATATAAGGTTGAATCTCACTAATAGTCTCTCAAAAAGTAGATTGAAGCCAATGATTCAAGATCCATAAAACCTAAATTATCCCAAGCAATGCCAACCTTGCCAACTATGCTTGACAATTAGGATAGTTAAGTAAAACGTGTGCACGTTATGTTTCTCTAAACGTGCACACATTATAGTGCCCAAAAACGTGCACACGTTATGTAAAATATGTTTTATGCTTAAAACAGGTTGTTCCCATCATTTTTGCCACAACAACGCACATGAATGTCTTCGGGTCAACCAAAACAAGAAAGGGTGAACATGATTTGGGTGATTAAGGCAAACAAACTCCACCTTCGGGATCAATCTCTTCATTGTGAGGTATTTACACCAATTCTTGTCATGCTAGTTCCCTATTTTCAATCATTTCTATGCCATAATATGAATAGAAACCAAACTTTTTTTTAATTTCTATGCACATAAATAAATTTGCATGCCCAATGGAAACCAAAACCCCAATTTACTCATAAAAACAAAATCAATTTCACTATTTTCATATATATATTCACAAGCATCCTTGTCAATCCAAACCAAATTTCACAAATATTCATATTGCAAGGTTGAATACAACTAAAAAAAATTCAAGTAGAATTCATAACTTCACTAAAATACATAAACAAACATGTTAAATCCCTTGCCTCTACCCAAAATATTGAAGTTGATCATCCAAGAACATTAATCAACATCTTATAGTTTTGATGAAACTTCCTAATCCAAGTGTTAAAATAAGGTATAGAAGCTTCCCATGCTTAACAAATATTGTTCGTTGACTAAAGGGTACATTTTGGTTAAGGTTAAGACAACGGAGTTCAACAATAAGCTATACCAACATCAAGATACATAGGGAGGTTGATGTGTTTGATTACATGCCAATCACACACTAGCATACATGATAGAATCCAATGGAAACCTTGCAACCCTAAAATCCACCATACAAAAATATGCAAAGTCTCTCATAGGTATATAGAAAGAGTCAATACAACTAAAATAACATTTAGTGTAATCCATACATGCCCCAAATTCCATATAAACAAAGATGTCAAATGGCATATGGAGTCCAAAAAAAATCACGATACAACAAATAATTACCTATATATCAAAATCCTTTCATATATTGGGATTTTATTCATCAATATCACCTTCTGCGACCTCCTCTAAGCTCTAGCCCTTGCCTCTACCCATAATCTGGGAGTTGGTCCTCCAAGGGCATTAGTCAACACCTCATAGTTTTGATGAAACTTCATAATCCAAGCCTTAAAATAAGATAGAGGAGCTTCCCAATCAACACATTCCCCCCAATTACCTATAAACAAATATGATAAATGGCCTATGGAGTCCAAAAAAAACCACGCTACAACAAATAATTACATATCTATAAAAATATTTACCTATATTGGAGTTTATTCATCAATAGCATCTTCTCCCACCTCCTATAGGCTCTATCCCTTTCCTCTACCTGCAATCTAGGAGTTGGTCCTCCAAGGGAATTAGTCAACACCTCATAGTTTCAATGAAACTTCATAATCCAAGCCTTAAAATAAGGTAGAGGAGCTTCCCAATCAACATATGCACATAGGAAATTTAATGTATGGATCTGGAAACTGAAATTAATACAAATTTACGACATAAAATTAAGATGAAAAAATGTTAAATGTTCATTCTTTAGTGTAAAATTCAAGATCAATTGTAAAATTTAAATTATAAATAGTTTATGTTGTTCTTTGTCGTACATTAGTTTTACACTTTTCATTGCTTACAAATGTCATTATACGATGTGTTTAGCTTTCTAATGATATTTTATTTGTATTTATGATTGCAGTGGCTACTATGGACCACAATGCAAATATTTTGAGCGTTATTGGTCATTTGAGAGATATCGGTTTTGCTTGGAGGGGTAGAGATGAACTCCACCACTTATTGTCGGCATAATTACTGACCATAGTCGATACTATCAATAGATATAACAATGATTTGTATAGAATATCATCGTACATAGAAACAAAATGACCAGAATACGTTGATGGATTGAGCTACAATGAGATTAAGAAGCTAAAAATAACCAAAGAGCACATATATTCACAATCTAGAGTGCCTGGTACAGATGACATTCCAAATACTAGCAGACCACATATCTCCATTGAGTGGTGCATCTATGAACAAATTAGAGAGCATTGGATGGATATATGGTACATGGTTTTTGATACTCCCCCCGCACAACAACATGGAAGTACCATTGTACTTCCTCTAGAAACTTTATGCAGAGTTTGTGATGGGAAAACATGTCAACTATTTTGACATGTTGGGGTTCCAGGGTGCTGGTAGGAGGATTCCCCAAAACCGTCCCAATGATAGGCATAGAGATGTCGATCAACAAATACCTACACCCTGTGTCCAGCTAATGAGGCCAGCCATCCAAAAAAAATATTGAGTCACCACTAAGATGAGTTGGATGAATCCCATGGAGGGAAATTAGACCTTAGGAGGACTCATGAAGTTAATAAAATGATTTCATGAGGAATGAGAATATATTTTTGATAATTTTTAAATTGGACTTTGGAATTTTTGAGAGCTTTTGCTTGTCCATTGCACGGTGAGTGTTCACTCTCCCTGCTTGTGAACCAATTTCGAGGGAGTTGGGTTCATTTCCAAGTTGGTTGATGGAGAGGACATTAAAAACTATCATTGGAGATTAATTAAGGATTTTTAGTTTCAGTTTGAAGTTCCATACATTTAAATTCTCATCTATCTCCCTATTCTCTCATTCCTTCTTCTCCATTCCCCCCACACTCTCATGTTGATGGCGCACTTGTTGGAGTGGTGCTTGAGATTTGATGATTATAGTTGATAAAAAATATTTGATTTGTGGTTTATGGATCTGTAATATCATTTCCATATTCTATGTAAGTCGAAATATCAGAAATACATGTATGAAAGGCTCGCATTCCCATGTTCTTGAATAACTAGTTTTCATGGATTTGGCTTCAATAATGAAGTAGTTTTATATCAGATTTGTATGAGGACTTTTATATGAATTTTATGATGTTGGGGAATCCATATATTATGTAATACTCCTTAATTTCATTCCCATATTCTATTCATCTCAAAATCCAAGAAAATCCTCTGTGAAAAGCTTTCATTCTCATGCCATTGTATCACTAGTTTTCATGGATTTTGGCTTCAATATTGAAGTAGTTTTATACCAAATTTGTATGAGGGATATACTATGCATTTGATGATTTTTTGACAGCCATATATGATGTAATAATCTTTAATTTCATTTCCATATTATCTTTTTCTCTAAATTCAATAAACTCATGGGTGAAAAGCTTGCATTCCCATGCCATTGAATCACTAGTCTCCATGACTGTGGCTTCAATCGTGTACGAGTCTTGTATCAGATTTGTATGAGGGATGTTCTATTAGTTTTATGATTTTATGAAAGAAATATATGATGTGTTACTCTTTAATTTAATTTCCATATTCTCTGTGGGTTGAAATCCAAGAAATCCATATGTGAAACTCTTGTAATTCCATGCTACTAATTCACTAGTTTTCATGTATTTGACTCACATACATAATGAGTTGTATACAAGAATTGTATGAGGGGATTTACATGGTGGTTAATAATGTTTGGGAATAAATTTTTATTATGGATATGGTATATATATGTCACATCCTGATATGAGCTTTTAAATCTACCTTTCATCTTTCAAAATCGAGCTAGTTATGCAATTTCCCCATAAGCAATTACATTAAAAGTTACCAAACGAATGTGGAACTCTATAACCCATTTTACGAACTAATAACCATGTGTAATGATATCCCATGAGGTATTATATCATTCCTCATACTATTCTTACAAATTTTTGAGGTTCGTACATGAGTTGGGAAGCCCAATTGGCCTACACCCTAGGGGGGATTTCATCACATTTTCCTAGTAATTTTCTCCTTTTTGTCATCAGCCCAAAACAAGTTTACAGAGGTATAAATTCAGATACAAAGTATCCATAAACCACCTTGGTATTTTTTAAGTCTCACCATACCATTGACTTTCAAATTCGGGACCATTTAGTGAAAGTTGGAACCCTCTAGAGTCATGACTAGTTAAGCTCGAATTTTGCCCAATTTGTAATTTTCTCCAAAATTCCAAAAAAGGGACATTACATATAAATTTTCTTTCACAAAGTAATTAACCCACATATCACACATCATTTTAGTCATTTTCACACAACGTAATAGGTGTTTGTTATTTTTAATTAGTAGATACCATCCACATCATTAACAAACAATTAACCCATTACCAAACATAATTACACACCCTTCTATGCTTTCTCTCTTTCCCATCTTTGAGTTTCTCAAAAAAATTCCAAAATTTGGGAAACAATGGTGGTGTGACAATTGCTTCACATAAAAGTTATGATTACAGTTTTAGCAGTTGAAATTAAATGTTAGGTGGTATAGAGAATTATAATTTCAACACTTCAAATATTATTTTTTATAACATTTCAAAAATTTACAAGTCCTTTATTTAACATATGCAATTCAAAAATTATAATTTTCAAGATTGTAGGGGTGTTATGTGTAGGCGAGTTCTCTTAGACCCTAATGGAAATATAGGAGTGAGCTACTTGCGGGGAATTGATGCAACCAATAATATTTGATTCAATTCACAAGATCTAAAAACCATGCAAATACATGAGATGATGCAACCAATAAGCTTTGATTCAATTCAAAATATCTAAAAACCATGCAAACATAAGAGAGTGGGAAAAAATAACTATTTTTTTATTCATTCTCCATCCTAATTATTACAATGAAGGTCCAACCCTTTATAACTACTATCTAAGATTTTCGAAAATTGCTAATTTTAGAAATTACTTGCATGACTATGAAGTTAAACACTAACTATAAGCTAACTAGAGTGTGGTTAAATATTGTAACTTCGAAGAGTATTGTAAATGTATTTTACTGATGTAACCCAAGGGAGATGTCTTTTTCCTCCGTCAGGATGTTACTATTGTATTTGTTCATCAAAGAGTCATGAGGTACAACCTCCATTGTAATTTGGATCAATAGTACCCTCTTGAATATAATATAATACTATTTTGTGTCTTCCTAGGTTAAGTCGACCCAGTAAGTTTGTTGGGGCCGACTTGATAGGGTAAAACACAAGTGACAAAAAGAGTATAAATAGAGGACTTGTGTTCCTCATTTGAACACACACTTTCACTTGTGTATAGTGCATAGGAGAGAGAGAGAGAGAGAGAGAGACAGAGAGAGAGAGACATATCAACAAGGAGAAGGAGTACCTTTTTCGGGGTTTTATCTTATACATATATACAGAGGAAGTTTTGTTGGGTTTTCTCCCCCTTGAGGGTTTCCCAAGATAAATTTGTGTCTATCTTGTGATTGTGATTCTTTTAGTGATTCTGCATATGCTATTGATGTGAAATTGGATTAAACACTAATGATATATAGCTAAGCATATGAATTATTAACATGGTATTAGAGCTAGCCTGAATAGAACAACTTTCACAAGGTGAAACTCTCTCTCCTCTCCCTCCGATAAGAAATTAGGTTTTCTGCCAAAATTGGAATTTTGGAAATCTAATTGCATAGAAATTTGCACCTCCCTTGAGCGCATCTATTGAGCCCTAGATCAAAGTTTTTGATTTGGTGTATCTCTGGGAAATCCAAACCCTAGCTTGGCCTTGAACCAAAAAACTACAGAAAACCAGAACCAGAAATCTTGAGAAACTGAAATATCGCAAGCAAGTTTTGAAGGGTGAAGATTTGGAATCTCCGGAAACCAAGTGGGCCAACCAACTCACCTCAGTCAAGTGCATCTCTTGGTAAGGTCAGTATTTCATTTTGAGAAATTTCATTTTTTGTGACCACCTGGATAAGATGGCCCCAAGCACTGAGCTTGAGGAAAAGCTAGAAGGCATATAAAAGTTTTGAGCATGGAAGTATAGGATTGGTCTCATTCTGAGAGAGAATGATCTTGAGAAATATATCAAAGAAGAAGTTGCAGAATCAGAAGAAGATGAAGCTAAGGAAAAGCATCGGAAGGAACTAATCAAGGAAATGAGGATCATTGTTGATTCTATAAAGGATCAGTTGATCCATCAAGTGTCATCCAAAGAGACACCAAAACAAATCTATGATGACCTTTCTAGAATGTATGAAGGAAACAACATCAACGAAAGATGAATTTGAGAGCTCAATTGAAGAGTACCAAGATGAGTAAAGGCGAATCCATTCAAGACTACTTCACAAGGGTCTCCCAGTTCAATGAGAAACTAGAATCCATTGGAGACTCCCTTGATGAATATGAACTAGTTGTGACTGCTCTGAATGGTCTCACTAGACCTTGGGATTCATTCATACAAACTATGTGTGCCATAGAAGAAAGTATGAAGTTTGACAATGTGTGGGAATACTACATCCAAGAGGAGTCCCTAGTATCTAACAGAGAAGCTCTACTCAAAGAAGATGATCTATCCCTAGCCACCCATACCAGAAGAGGAAGAATTCAATGAAGCTTTAAGAAGGATAGCCACAAGGAGTATCAACCTCCAAGAGGTTTCAAAAGAAAAGAGAAAATAGCCAGAAGAAAGACTACTCCCAATATCAATACTATAATTGTCATAAGATAGGACACCTTGCCAGAGAGTGTCCATTGAAGAAGAAGAAGGAAAAAATACATCATGTAAATCTAGTTGGAGATGAGGAAGAAGAAGAAGAAGAAGACAGACCTTTGAAGAAACAAGCAAAAGAAGAAGATGTAGAAGAATATGCACTATTCTCTACATTCTCTGGGTCTATAATACCTGGGGAATATACATGTATTATTGATAGTGATGCCTCAAAGCACATGATAGGACAGAAGAAAACTCTGTCAATAATTGAAGAGAATAACTCTCCTCTAAAAGTATCATTAGGAGATGACTATCAATATCCCATCAAAGGTATTGGTGAAGCAAGCTACAAGCTTGACTCTAGAACTCCCATGAAGATGAGGAAGCACTATATGTACAATGTTTGAAGAAGAACTTACTTTCCATATTAGCATTAGATAAGAAAGGAAATAGATTTTCTTTTATAGATGGACAAGTACTCATGTGGACCAAAGGAAAATCAATTGAAGATGTAGTTGTCATTGGTGAAGAAGAAGGAGGATTATATAAACTCAAAGGAAATTCAGAAACAACCTTTGTTCATGAGATCACTAGATAAAGTGTACTATGGCATAGAAGGCTTGCTCACATCAACTACAAAGCATTACCTTATGTGATAAAACTAGTAACTAGTTTACAAGACTTAAAGATGGATTATGAAGGAACTTGCAAAGGATGTGCAAGAGGAAAGATTATCAAGAATCCATTTTCAAAGAGTGAGACAAAGACTAAAGGTACGTTGGAATTAATTCATTCTGATGTGTGTGGTCCAATGCCCTCCACATATTTAAGTGGATATGAATATTATGTTACATTTATTGATGTATATTCAAGAAAGACATGGATATACTTCTTGAAAACAAATAATGAATTATTTAGGAAATTCAAGGAATTCAAAGCCTTGATAGAGAACCATTCAGATAGAGGAGTCAAGACACTTAGAACATATAATGTTGGAGAATATAATTCAAAATAAATTGAATCCTTTTGTAAAGAGGCTGGAATCAAGAGGGAACTAACCACTCCCTACAATCCCCAACATAATGGTGTTGTGGAAATAAAGAATTGAACCATTATGTAAGCAATGAAGACAATGATACGTGATCAAGATCTTCCTATGCATCTATGGGATGAAGCAACAAGAAAAAATTTCTATGTGCATAATAGATTATCCCATCGTGCCCTTGATTTCAAGGCTCCAGAAGAAATTTACACAAGAAATAATCCTGAAGTGAGCCATCTCAAGGTATTTGGTTGTCTAGTATATGTTCACATTCCAAAAGAAAAGAGAACCAAGTTGGGTCCTTCTGTAAAGAAGGGAATATTTGTTGGATACTGTGAAGACTCCAAAGCCTTCAGAATATACATTTCAGGATTCCATCACATAGAGATTAGTAGGGATGTAACATTTGATGAAGAAACATATATTAAGAAATCTAGAAAGTGTTAGCTTGAAGAAGTACATGAAGAGGATGTACCTCCCAGAAAATTAGAAGCTACACCCTCTCCTGAAATAGAAGCATCAGAAGATTATTATATGATGGAACCTCATGAACCCCCTACTATGGACATATCTCGAAAGAGAAAACCTGCTTGGGTAAGAGAAATCATACAAGAATAAAAAAAGTATGGAGCTTCAGTAGGCTCCATAAGAACAAGCAAGAGATCAAATCCATTCTCCAGTTATGTGGCCTTGATGTGTGATATTGTAGATCAAGAACCTTCCAGTTACGAGGAAGACGTACAAAAGAAAGAATGGGTAGAAGCAATGATGAAAGAATACCAGTCAATAATGAAGAATGTTGTTTGTAATATAGTATGCAAACCAGAAAACACAAGTGTGGTATCTTCCAAGTGGATCAACAAGATAAAACATGCAGCTAATGGAAGTATTGAAAAACACAAGGAAATATTTGTGGCCAGAGGATTCTCTTAGAAAGAGGGGATTGATTATGAAGAGACATTTGCTCTAGTAGAAAAGTACACTTCCATCAGAACCATCATGGCACTTGCATCCATGATGAAGTTGAACCTACACCAAATGGATGTAAAGACAACCTTCCTGAATGGTGTGATTGAGGAAGAAGTATACATCAAAAAACCACAAGGATTTGAAGTCGAAGACAAAGGGACTCGTGTATATAAGTTGAAGAAGGATCTGTGTGGAGTGAAGAAATCTCCTAGAGCTTGGTATGGAATAACATATAGCTTCTTGACAATATTGGGCTTTACCAAGAGTAAATTTGATCCTAACCTTTACCTGAAGGTTATTGATGATGAACCTGTTATACTATTACTATATGTGGATGACTTATTCCTGACAAGAAACAAGAAATAGATTGCAGATTGTAAGAAGAATCTTGCTGAAGAATTTGAGATGAAAGATCCTGGATTGATGCACTATTTTCTTGGCCTAGAAGTGTGGCAGAGACCCCTCCTCGATGGATCCATTCCAAGTTTCCTAGATCAAGGGATGAGGGAGATATTTCTTCTCTGCATCACTATAGATTTAACTTAAAACCTAGAAATTGTTTCTAGATTTTCCTCTCATGCTTAGTGGATTATTTTTATGTAGATCTGTAGAGGGATGTTTTGGTTCTGCTTATCCTTTTGCTTCTTCGTTTTTTGTTGCCACTGAGCCTCTTCTTCCTTTTATAACACAAAAAATTCCCATATTTATGGAAGGACCTACATTTTAAGCAACGCTGCTTGTAGTCTAGTTGATGGATATGGGACCAACTACCCACCTTGAGCTTGATCACTTCAGGAAAACCCTCTTTTAGATCGACCTCCAAACAGATTCGTGTACAAGAGAATTTCCCTTTGGTGTCAGCCTTATCAATGTATCTTCCAAGAGCATTTCCTATCAATTCAATGGATTATGGATTCCAACAATGAGCCCTCAAATGTGGTAATCGAACCCGGATTAGAACCACTTTAGAGAAGTCCTGGGAGGGATCGAAGTAAAGGGTCCATTTATTGAGATAAAGTCCCTTCGACCCCATGGAATAGGGTTTGTTTCTGAAGATTTGGTTTCTATCATCCTTGGAATCAAACTCGAAAATGAAAATCCCTTACCCGCTATTAGTACTAAAAGTACATTATTTAATTTTCAGATTCCAACAACAAAATGGTCAAATTTCACAAATCATGCAATGGCAGAAATTATTTGGGTTCCATGTCAATATCTAAATTGATATTAGGCAACTATGACAATCAATTTTTTATTATATTGGCCCAACAAATTCAACTATTATTTCATGAGAAATTTTGGTAAAAAGAAATCCATTTTGTACTAAAGATTTTGGCTTTAAAAAAAATATGTCGGGCTTGCGTAGGGCCTTGTATAAATGGAAGAGAAAGTTATTTTTAGAAAAAAAAACATTGGGATTGCATCCCAATATCCTTAGCATGGGGAATGCAATACCAATTACAAGTTAAAGCACCCAAGGAACCATATTCCAAGCAAACAACACTACCAAACAGAATCAATGCCATTCCCATCATTTTCTACGTAATGAATTTTGGGAAAGCATTGCGGCTAAACCATAAGGAATACTTCAAAATGGTTTAAAACCCACTTCCATAAAGGGGATAATTAAACTAACCATGGATTTTTTTCTAAATTTCAGAATAATATAGGATAAATCAAGCCCTATTTATGATGGAATTTTCCATAATTTTGTTGTGGCTAGTTTTCAAGCACGAGGTGTTAAAGCAATCCAAGATCAAGTTTGGAGTTCAAAAGCAATCGGTATGCAGATTTCAAAACACCCAACAATCAAAACTAAGGTGTCAAATATTAAAGGTAAGATTATTATAGCATGTTTGATTGCCAACAAACACTGTAGAAGGTTAACAATTATTCGTTGATCAACCAAAAGATATACTAAAGTCACGAAATACTCCAACTGCTTCAAGCATCGTGGACTCTTCTTAAGACTTGTTTTGTTATCCTTATTATGATTGTTATCACAGTTTTAGTTTGCAATGGTTGAGAAGGGATTAAGGTAAGCCAGAAGGGGTTATATTTTGAAATATTGAGCTATGAATACGGAAGATGATAGGTTGGGTGCTTAAGGGAAGGCTAAAACTCTTCATTTTCCCCATAGAACTGCATGATGGAGGACAAAAGTGATTAAAATGAATGCATAAAGTGCTTATGGTATCTTATGAAAATATTGACGGTTTATATTTGGAGAGCAAAAATATTAATGGGGGCTAGGAAATCCGTTGGAGGAAGTTGCTTGATGAACAAGAGGGTAAAAGGTTTGTGAAATGAACGTTGGAGAAAGTTAAAGATCAGGTTTGATCAACGATGCACGGTAAAAAGGGAAATATATCCATGGTTGAGCTTTGTTCCATGCCCACAACATGCACGGAGAGAAAAATAGTCGGGGCCAATGGAATTTTTACTGCCTTCCATGTCATGGGAGGAGAATCATTCCGTTGGATGAAAGGTGGTAGGGAGAAACCGCCTCCCATGATCCCAAACTAGCTATTGGGAATATTATAAAAGGAAAAATTCATGTGAATGCATGTCATTTGTCTCTTACGCATAAGGAAGAATGTTCCTGCACCTGTGGAAGTCAATTTATATGAAATTTTTCCAAGCCGTCGTTTTCTAGGTAGGCCGTGTAGATAACTCACCAATTTATTTTAAAAATGGAGGGGGCAGGTGAAGTTGAAACATGGGTATGTGAATTCAATAAAATGAATGAAATTTTTGAAGACAGGGATGGGGATATTTTCGACACATTACTCTCCTTTTTTCTAGTACATGAATTCAATAATATAATAAAAACCTTATAGGAATATGGAATTGACTTGCATGGTGTTCAGAGGTGTTATTTTCAACATTTTTGTCCAGACCAAACCCTTAATTTCCTGGATTTTGTATCCTAGTGTGGCTCTAATTATTCCCATTCTAGACGTGTCATATTGCAGTCGAATATGTCTAGAATCATTTTCCCCATGAATTCCTTGGTTTCCAAAGACTCGTTAGAAGTACCCCAGTCATTTACCCAAAACCTTGAAGATTTCATTGAAGAAAGTTTGATTGAGCAATTTAGACATGTTGTGGTTTAAGAAAAGAAAATATTTTACTCCAAGAGTATTAATCTTGATATTTTTGTTGAAACTAAACCCTTAACCTTGGGCATTAACCTGTTTGATGAAGAATCTTAGGGGGTCATATCCCTATTGAGTCAATTTTTAGGGTTGGACACTGATAAGTTTGTCCTAGAAGTCTTGTTGAGTTTTTTATTTAGATTGAGTATGCATCATCCTCAATCTGAGTATGAGTCTAGTCAGTTGTGTTTCCATAAATTTGATGAATTCCTAGCTGAGAATATTCATTTTCAGTTAGTGAATTTCCACATGACCAGGAATTTCATATTTCAATCCTACCGAGTCATAATTGTTTTGTTCTTTAATGAGGAGAATTTGCAATTCTTAGAAATAGTATTCACTTATGAAATCAGGAATAATACTTTCAATTACACGAATCTCATAATGTCAGAAGTGTATAGGGTAATGTTTCAATACAAATTGCCTAGAGTGTTTCCTGAGATGGAAGAGGTCCTACAATTTAGCACAGATAGAAGAGTTGGATATTGGTCCTTTTGAAGGAACATACCATTATTGTTGATGTAATTGTAACTTCGGAATGTATTCATCTATGTATCCTATGTCTTGTAACCCGATGTTTATTCCGGGATGTATCTATTATGTAATTGAGTCATGTTGTCATGCCCTAATGTTTCGATTGGGAGGATCTATTATGTAAACAAGTCATGTCAAGTCATAGTGAGCAACCCTCTAATTGTCTAAGGGTTAAAGTCCTCACAGTTCCAGGGCACTAGGGTTATTAGACTCTCCTAGTAGAGGTCGGCCCTAGTAGGGTTTTAGTCATGCCAGGATTAGTATAAATAGAGAACTAGAGTCTCTATTTATCACACAACTCATCCACACTCAAGTGTAGCGCATAGTTGAGGAAGGAGAAGACACTGGGGCTAGAGAAGAAGAAGATTATTGCTGTCGAGATATCACTTACTATTTTGGGCTTTTCTATTTTGGTGCTCATTCTATCTCTGAGGAAGTTGCGTGGTTTTCTCCTTTATGGTTTCCCCAAGGAAAAACACTGTGTTCATTGTCTCTTGTGTTTGATTTCTGTGCTTGTTATTCTCACAGTTAAAGATCCTAATAATGCTAGATTAATGCTGAAAAACTAACATGGTATCAGAGCTAACCTGAGAAGAAGACACTATGCAGCTGCGGGAACTAGGGATTCCTAGTTTGTGGATCTTCCTCCACATATTTTCAGCAAAAGTAAGGTGGAATAACTCTCCTCCTTAGGGCGCATCTTTCTGTCGAAGCAGAATCCAATTCTGAGGTTTTTCAGTTTTGGACCTGTCACTGTTCCCAAAAATTAGGGCTTTTCATAAAGAGGAATTTTTCAGTGAGCCTAGGCCTAGATTGATCTCCTCCCCAAAATCGAAGTTAGGGATAAATTTCAAGGCATTTGGGTAGGCAGAACTCCAGAAAAGCAAAACCCTAATTTGCTCCTAATCCAGTACTGCAGGATTTCATCTCAAGTTTCAGATCCGACATCTTGAACCTGGTAAGATATAAAATATTTTGTATTTCCATTTGATGTTCTCAGTTAAGATGTCTCATCATACCAATATTGATAAAAAGATTGAGGGAGCTGATAACTTCCGAGCCTAGAAGTATAGGATCTCCCTGGTCCTGGAAGAAAATGAGTTAGACTACTACATCCATGAGGAGGTTCCAGTTCCAGAGGGAGATGAGGCAAAAGCCTTACATAAGAAGAATATGGTTATGGCAAAGAGGATCATTGGTGATTCTATCAAGGATCACCTTATCCCACAGGTGTCCTCTCTCAAAACACCTAAAGCTATGTTTGATGCCCTAACCAAATTGTTTGAAGGGAAAAACATAAACCGGAAGATGACTCAGAGAAATCAACTGAAGAATGTGAAGATACAGAATGTAGAGACCATCCAGTCTTACTTCACGAGGGTTTCTCAGATCAAGGAACAATTGGAAGCAGTAGATGAAGAAGTGGAGAATGCAGAAATTGTGATGACCACCTTGAATGGTCTCCCTAGGACATGGGACTTCTTCATTCAAGGGATCTGTGCTAGAAAGAAGTTAGTCAAGTTCAGCAAAATGTGGGAAGAATGTTCTCAAGAAAAATCTCAGACAGGAGCTCAAGAAGAGAAAATGGGAAGTGAAGATCAAGCTCTCACAGTATAATCCAAGAAATCCGGATCCAGCTATCACAGAAGTAAGTACTCTCATCACAGGAATAACTCTAGAAATCCTAGAGATAAGTCTAAGTTCAGTTGCTATACATGTGATGAAAAAGGACACTTTGCTAGAGATTGTCCTAAGAACAAAAGTAGTCCTCACAAGAAGAAGAGAAGCAAAAGAAGACATCATGCTCATGCTGCAGAGGATGATGAAACATCCAAGAAGAGATCCAGATATGAAAGTGAAGATTCTTCAAGCGAGGATGAATATGTTTTGATTTCCGCTCTCACGAGAAACATTTCTCATGGAAGTGATGATTGGCTTATTAATAGTGGGGCCTCCAAACATATGACTGGATTCAAGGAATCCTTTGTGAAGCTCTCAGAACATGAATCACCTCACAAGGTGAAGCTAGGAGATGACTACCAATATCCAATAAAAGGTAGTGGGGAATATTCCTATAAACTAGACTCTAGTAAGTCTCTAACAATGAAGGAAGTATTGTTTGTGCCAGGACTCAATAAGAACCTTCTCTCCATATCAGCATTGGATGCAAAAGGAATGAGGGTTGCATTCATAGATGGTCAAGTCATCATGTGGCCAAAAGGAAAGACTATTGATGATGCAATAGTGATTGGTGAACAAGAAGGAGGTTTGTACAAATTGAAGGGCCATCTTGAACAAGCTTTGGTCCATGACACAGTAGAGACAAGTGAACTTTGGCATAGAAGGCTTGCACATGTGCATTACAGAGCACTACCTCTTGCAAGCAAAGCTATTGAAGGTCTTCTAGAAATACAAGCAAAACATGACAAGGTTTGGAAAGGATGTGCGAAAGGAAAGAACACAAAGAAGACATTTCCAAGTAGTGAAAGAAAAGCAAAATGAATCTTGGAAATCATCCACTCTGATGTATGCGGTTCGATGTCATCAAACACACTAAGCAGGTATGCATATTATGTTTCTTTTATTGATGATTTTTCTAGGAAGACATGGGTTTACTTCATGAAGAATAAAGACGAAGTATTCAGCAAATTCAAGGAATTCAAAGCCTTGATCGAGAATCACACTGAAAAGAAGATCAAGACCTTTCGATCAGATAATGGTGGAGAATTCACTTCAAATGAATTCAAAGAACTATGTAAAGAATTAGGGATTAAGAGGGAGTTGTCCACTCCTTATAATCCACAACAGAATGGGATTGCAAAACGAAAGAACATAACTATCATGGAAGCTGCTAAAGCAATGCTTCATGATCAAGATATTCCTATGCATCTTTGGGCAGAAGTTGCTAGAACAACGGTGTATGTACAAAATCATACTCCACATAGAGTACTTGAGAATAAGACTCTTGAAGAAGTCTTCTCTGGAAAGAAACCAGAAGTCAGCCATCTCAGAATATTCGGCTGTCCTATGTACATACACATTCCAAAAGAGAAGAGAACAAACTTAGATCCTTTAGGGAAGAAGGGTATATTTGTGGGATACTCTGAAAGCTCGACGGCTTACAGAATCTATTTCCCAGGATACAAGAAGATTGACATCAGCAGGGATGTGATATTTGATGAAGACACAGCTTACAACAAATCCAGAAAGAGACCTGCTAAAGAACCTGAAGAAGCAAAAGCACCCAGAATTCATGACACAACCATGAATGAAGAAATTCAAGAAGAAGATCGAGAATTTGAAGAACCACAAAGACCTGTAGATCCACCTCTGGAGAAGAATCCTCACAAGAGGAAACCTGCTTGGGTACAAGAACTTATCCAAGGTGTGGAAAGATATGGGGCTCCAGAAGAGAATCATAGAGAAAGAAAGAGAACCAGATCATGTTTCGGGTAGCTTTACTATGTGATTTCATTGATAAAGAACCTTCCAGTTATGAAGAAGCGGTAGAACGAAAAGAATGGAAGGATGCTATGATCGAAGAGTATCAGTCGATCATGAAGAATGATGTTTGGGATGTTGTCCCAAGACCAAAAGAGAAGTCAGTTGTAACTTCCAAATGGATCTACAAGATCAAGCATGCTACATAAGGTAGCATTGAAAAATATAAGGCAAGATTTGTGGCTCGCTGTTTCTCTCAAAAGGAAGGAATAGATTATGAAGAAACCTTTGCACTTGTAGCTAGATACACTTCCATTAGATCAGTACTTGCTCTTGTTGCAGTGATGAAATGGAAGATACACCAAATGGATGTCAAGACTGCTTTCTTGAATGGTGTAGTGGAAGAGGAAGTGTATGTGGAGTTGCCACTCGATTTTGAGACACATGACAGGGAGTCTCATGTGTGCAAATTGAAGAAAGCCCTGTACGGTTTGAAACAGGCACCTAGGACCTAGTACGGTAGAATTGACAGCTTTCTATCCAATTTGGGCTTTACCAAGAGTAAAGAAAATTCCAACCTTTACTAAAAGGTTGAGGATGGCAACCCAGTGATGCTTCTACTATATGTAGATGATCTATTTGTGACAGGTATGGATGGGTTGATTGTTGATATGAATAGAAATTTTGCTGTCGAGTTCGAGATGAAGGACTTGGGTATGATGCATTACTTTCTAGGTATGGAGGTGTGGCAGAGCTCAGATGGAATCTTCCTTGGATAAGGGAAGTATGCTATAGAGATCCTAAATAGATTTGGGATAATGGACTGCAAGACTATGGCCACACCTATGGCACCGAACTTGAAGCTATTGAGTGATGCTTCATCAAAGACGGTTGATGCAACGATGTATCGTCAGATGATTGGGTCCTTGATGTGCTTGACGAACACGAGACCAGAAATTTGCTTTGCTATGAACACCTTGAGCCAGTTCTTGACAGATCCGAGAAACGTTCACTTGATTGCTGCAAAGCATATTCTGAGGTACCTGAGGGGTATAGTTGATTATGGGCTCAAGCACGATGCGAATTAGAAGATTAACCTGGAGGGTTATGTTGATTCAGATTGGGCAGGAAGTGCCATTGATAAGAAGAGCACTTCAGGATGTTTCTTCAGTATGGGATCAGGTGTGATCTCTTGGTTTAGCAGGAAGAAATCCTGTGTGGCATTGAGTACAGCTGAAGCAGAGTATGTCACAGCTTGTTCAGCTAGTTGTCAGTCAGTATGGCTATGGAAGCTACTGTCTGATATATTTGATCTCTAGTTGGATGCTACTTGTATACATTGTGACAACCAGATTTGCGTGAAGTTGTCAGAGAATCCAGTGTTCCATGACAAGTCAAAGCATATCAAGATCAAGTATCACTATATCAGGGATATGGTGCAGAAGGGAGTAGTGAAGCTCCAGTATGTTGCGACAGAGGAACAGATAACTGATGTATTAACGAAGCCATTGGCTAGGATGAAGTTTGAGTACTTCAGGGAGAAGCTTGGTGTTCTCCAGATCGAGGTTTTCTCTAAGAGAAAGTGATGAGACCCATAGCCATTTTGACATGGTGAGAGGATTGGTTCCTTCCATGGTCAGATGTAAGGGCTGATCCATTCTATCATGGTGAGAGGATTGGTTCCTTCCATGTCAGATATGAGTGCTAGCCATTCTATCGAGGAGGACAAATGTAAGGGCAACTGCCATTCTGGGAATGGAGGCACCTGGTCAGTTACCAGGAAAACTCAGTCTAGGAATGAGAAGCCATTCTGATGTGACAGAGGGATGTGTTCCCACTTGATCAGATGTAAGGGCTGAACCATTCTATCATGGCTAAAGGATTAGGTTCCTTCCATGTCAGATGTGAGTGTTGGCCATTCTATCGAGTAGGACAGATGTAAGGGAAACTACCATTCTAGGAATGGAGGCACCTGATCAGTTACCAGGTAGCTCAATCTCGGACTGGGGGCCATTTTGATGCGATGGTAGGATTAGTTCCTCCATGATCAGATGTGAGTGCATGCCCTTTCTGATGCGATGCTTCGTGCATGGTCAGAATGTAAGTGCAGATCCTTTCCGATAAGATGAGGTTGGATATAAGTGCTGAGCCATTTTGGCGCGATGTGTTTACACATGGTCAGATGTGAGTGCTGTGCCTTTCCGACAAGATGGGGTTGGATGTAAATACAGAGCCTTTTCGATGCGATGTGCTTGCACATGATCGAATATAAGTGTTGTGCCTTTCTGACAAGATGAGGTCAGATGTGAGTGCTGGGCCTTTCTGACAAGATGAGGTTAGATGTGAGTGCTAGGCATGCCTTTCTGACAAGATGTGGTCATATGTAAGAGCTGGGTGGGCCATTCTGACTTAAGTGTCATATATAAGCACTGATGAAGACCTACATGAAAGGTAGGCCTACAGGATTGACTCTGTAGAACTTCCTATGACGAGAAGAATCGAGATAGCACCATTATGAGATAGCAAATGATGATCTAGACTTGATGATGATCCAAATGAGATGATCTAGACTTGATGATGATCCAGTTGTGATGATGATCCAAATGAGATGATCTAGACTTTATGATGATCCAGTTGTGATGATGATCCAGACTCGATGATCCAGATCGAGTGATCCAGATGAGATGATCGAGACTTGATGATGATCCAGATCGAGTGATGATCCAGCAATGATGAGCCAGTAGTCATGATGATGCAGATCCTGTGATGAAGAAAAAGAAGATGACTTGAAGACTCAAAGACGAAGAATACTTGAAGAAAAAGGAAGAAGACTCAAAGACGAAGAAGACTTGAAGACCGCAAGATGATCCAGTTGATGCAGAGAAGAAGACCAGTGCTGAAAATTGTGTCGAACGAATACCTTCCTAGTTAAGAGGGAGTGTTGATGTATTTGTAAATTTGGATTGTATTCATCTATGTATCTTATGTCTTGTAACCCGATGTTTATTTCGGGATATATCTATTATGTAATTGAGTCATGTTGTCATGCCCCGATGTTCTGATCGAGAGGATCTATTATGTAAACAACTCATGTCAAGTCATAGTGAGTAACCCTCCGATTGTCTAAGGGTTAAAGTCCCTGCAGTTTCGGGGCACTAGGTTTATTAGACTCTCCTAGTAGAGGTCGGCCCTAGTACGGTTTTAGTCATGCCAGGATTAGTATAAATAGAGAACTAGAGTCTCTATTTATCACACAACTCATCCACACTCAAGTGTAGCACATAGTTGAGGAAGGAGAAGACACCGGGGCTAGAGAAGAAGAAGATTACTGCTGTCGAGATATCACTTACTGTTTTGGGATTTTCTATTTTGGTGCTGCTCCTATCTCTGAGGAAGTTGTGGGGTTTTCTCCTTTATGGTTTCCCCAAGGAAAAACACTGTGTTCATTGTCTCTTGTGTTTGATTGTTGTGCTTGTTATTCTCTTAGTTAAAGATCCTAATAATGCTAGATTAATGTTGAAAAACTAACAATTATCATAGTTTATTTTTCTATTCATGAGCCATACATTTTTCCTGCATTCTTGAAACCTAGGATATTTTCCTTGGAATTTATCACGCAAAAGCTTATTGTGGAAAATGAGCATTTTTTGAGCTTTAGAAAGGCCTATGAGCTTAAATTCCCTTTGAAGGTGGGTCCCTTTATTATAAAAAATAAAGCTTCACTTCTAGTAGTTGAATCCTTACTACAAGATATGAATTTCATGAAAGCCACCAAAATCAATTATGATCCAAATTATATCATATCACAAAGGAGGAAACACAACAAAAACAATCCATTTGATCATCAAGAAATAGAGGGGTTATCTCAAATATCTAACTTAATGAAATATAAATTAGATGTGGAAAATTCATAAATCCTACAGGAAAATCCCTATGCCAAAATGAAATCAGTAGCAATGATTATACCAACTCCTAGAAAAGTTGAGATTATTTGTAAGAGGAGCTTCTTAGATCATTCAGGATGATTGGTTCCAAGATACAACCTATTTTATATGTAGATCATGTGGAGCTAAGGGTGTTGGCTAAAGAAATGACAAATCTTGAAGTGCCATCTAGAGACCAATGGAAGACCATTGGGAAATTTGGAAAAATGAAATATAGACTACATCAATTAAGATATTCATTCCAAATATTCAATTGAAGACATATCAAGATCCATTTCAAAGTGGAATTAAAGATTTAAAGTTAAATACATTTCTAGTGTTTAGGAAGATTTAGTTTATTAAGTTATATGATATATGTAATACGACAGTTACAAGAAGCATATTTTTAGAATGTAGCTAGTTAGGTATCAGCTCAAGGAGCATTTTGATGTATGAAGGAATGTTTTGTAATGTAATGGGGGTTGGAATACGTGAGAATGAAAATCATTTTGTAATTGAGAATTTCAAGTTAATAAAATTTGCAGAGCCAAGCAAGAATTTTCCATATCAGAGATTCTATTGTTGTTGTTTTACTGTTTGTACTCCCTTTTTCTCATAGTTTATTGTTCTATTCATGAGCCATACATTTTTCATGAGCGATACATTTATATTTAGCATTATCATAGTTTATTGTTCTATTCATGTGCCATACATTTTTCCTGCATTCTTGAAACCTAGGATATTTTCCTTGGAATTTATTGGATTTAGTTTATTAAGTTATATGACAGATGTAATAAGGCAGTTACAAGAAGCATATTTTTAGAATGTAGCTAGTTAGATATCAGCTCAAGGAGCATTTTGATGTATGAAGGAATGTTTTGTAATGTAATGGGGGTTGGAATACATGAGAATGAAAATCATTTTGTAACTGAGCATTTCAAGTAAATAAAATTTGCAGAGCCAAGCAAGAATTTTTCCATATCATAGATTCCCCTGTTGTTGTTTTACAGTTTGTACTCCCTTTTTCTCATAGTTTATTGTTCAATTCATGAGCCATACATTTTTCCTGCATTCTTGAAACCTAGGATATTTTCCTTGAAATTTATCACGCAAAAGCTTATTGTGGAAAATGAGCATTTTTTGAGCTTTAGAAAGGCCTATGTGATTAAATTCCCTTTGAAGGTGGGTGCCTTTATTATAAAAAATAAAGCTTCACTTCTAGTATTTGAATCCTTACTACAGGATATGAATTTCATGAAAGCCACCAAAATCAACTATGATCCAAATCATATCATATCACAAAGGAGGAAACATAATAAAAACAATTCATTTGATAATCAAGAAATAGAGGGGTTATCTAAAATATATAACTTAAAGAAATATAAATTAGATGTGGAAAATTCAGAAATCCTATAGGAAAATCCCTCTGCCAAATGAAATTAGTAGCAATGATTATACCAACTCCTAGAAAAGTTGAGATTATTGGTAAAAGGAGCTTCTTAGAAATTGTTTAAGTTGAAGATGAAGATTCAGAAGTGGAAAAATGACCAAAGGTATATCCATAGAAATAAATGGTTGAATTTGGAAGAAAGAAGATGAAATAAAATGTCCGGGGACCATTTTTTCAGATTCAGGAATATAGCTTTGCAGAACTACAGGAGGGTGGGTCCAGTGATAAGTACAAATCCAGAAGTGACTTCTATGATAGATATGGACATGACAATAATTTTTCTTTAGAAAAAAATTGAATATTGATTCTAAGATAAGAGACATTTCATTAGTCACTGTGAAGGACCATGTAAAAAACACATTGAATTTAGCAGTGGCTACCCATAATAAAGTTTCAGAAATGAGACTCAAACTATAGAAAATGCCAGTGCATGATAAGATTCATTTGCATAAGCAAACCAGGGATGTAATTTATATTGATTTGATGAAAGGTACATTCAAGGCTTCAAAGTTATAATCTACAATTTCAAGGTTGGAAAGTCAAATGAAGCAAGAAAAAGTGGAAAATAAGACATATCAATAGCAAATCAAGAAGCTTCAGGGTGATGTACTAGATATGGATAGTGAGCAATATAGAGGAAAATCTACAAAGAATATCTTAGATGAGAAATAAAGCACTATCTAGCTACTAAAGAAGAAGCTGAAGATTCCATCCACTCAGTTGATCCAAGCTTCAAACTTTACGGTGTTAGAGAGGGAAACAAAATTATTGTCCCAAGAACTTACTGATAGTAAATATAAATTGTTAAAACTTGTTGAAGAACAAAACCAATGGGAGAAGGAAAGAGCTTTCCTTATTGCTAAAATTGATGCTTTAAATGAGAATCAATCAATTCTGGAAAAGGAAAGAGAGGAGAAAGAAGAGAACAAATAGATGGAAACAGGTCATCCAAATACAGAGACAAGTACTGAAGCTATTATTCAAGATATGTCACAAGTTAACTTGAGGGATGAGGAAATAAAGGGATTGAAAATAGAAAGTCAGAGACTGGTTGAAATAATTAAGAAAAAGGAAGAACTTTTTTTTTTTTAAGAATAAAAATAAAGAGTTGCTTGATAAGAATGAAAAGCTAGTAGAAAACGTTTCAAGGAAGTTACCCGTACAAGGTGCAAGGCATATTATTTGGGATATGATTATCACAGAAGTTACAAAACTGACACCTTATTTGAATTTTATCAAAGACAAAGAGGTGGTAACCAGTGTGACAAGACAAAGTTGTACGGATCTAAAAGAAACATTGCATAGGAAACCGGTAGATATAGCTCAGAAAACTATAAATTTTATTAATACTTTGTCTGAAGAAGAGTTAAAAACAATGGGTATTAAGGACAATATTGTAGTAAAACTTGGAGAAGGAAGGTTATTGGGAAACACCATGACATTAAAAGTGTCTAGGAAAAGGCAGACTAGATGTTGCAACAAGTGAAGTATTTCAAACATTTATTCATAGAATTGTTTCAGAAAGGGAAGCCTTGTTTTTGGGATGAGGATGGTAAGTTGATATCTCAACCTGAATATTAGGATTTACTGGTTAAAGCTAGATTGGATCATAAAAAGTTTGAATATATGATTCAGTCTTTATTAGGAAAAGTTATAGTTGACAAATTAGCTATGGACTTTGAAATAGTGGATTCATTCAGGATGATTGGTTCCAAGATGCAACCTATTTAATATGTAGATCATGTGGAGCTAAGGGTGTTGGCTAAAGAAATGACAAATCTTGAAGTGCCATCTGGAGACCAATGGAAGACCATTGGGAAATTTGGAAAAATCAAATATAGACTACATCAATTAAGATATTCATTCCAAATCTCCAGTTGAAGACATATCAAGATCTATTTCAAAGTGGAATTAAAGATTTAAAGTTAAATACATTTCTAGTGTTTAGGAAGATTTAGTTTATTAAGTTATATGACAGATGTAATAAGGCAGTTACAAGAAGCATATTTTTAGAATGTAGCTAGTTAAGTATCAGCTCAAGGAGCATTTTTATGTATGAAGGAATGTTTTGTAATGTAATGGGGGTTGGAATACATGAGAATGAAAATCATTTTGTAACTGAGCATTTCAAGTTAATAAAATTTGCAGAGCCAAGCAAGAATTTTTCCATATCAGAGATTCTCCTGTTGTTGTTTTACAGTTTGTACTCCCTTTTTCTCATGTGAATGTTTTTTCCTGTTATATTTTTCATTGTGGTGTCTTTCATGCTTGAGTAAGTTTATATTGAATCATAATTCATAATCATATGCTCTAGTTCATAGATTTCAAGTAGTCACAAAGAAGATTCCTCTAAAGTTAATACTGGATTCATATTTTGATGCCCATATTAATGAATTGTTCATTTGTCCTCCTTACCACTAACAATTAAGAACTTGACTATAAAAGAGTGACTATCCCGCCTCTGTGAAGAAATATTTTTGCAAAGCATTATTATTTATAATAAATCATGATTTTGACTCCATTCCCAATGATACCCTCTTGTTTCAACCATTCTTAAAACTTGTTTCTTTAAGAATATCTCTCGCCATTGTATATATTTGTTAAGAGATCCCTCTTTGGTAGGAAAGAAGCCAACTTTCCTTCTAAAGGTTGGTTTGTAAGGTTACCTTGGAACTATCCTTCCACAACCAAAGGATAAATTTTGGGTGCTAACAATGATGAAATATATATTACAATAAATGCATTCTACTTCAAATCTTAATAAGATTATAATACTTGAAATAATGGATCTAGAAATATGTCTATAATCTCTTTTATTTTTGAGGGATTTGTTTAGTTTTGTGAAGATTAGATATTATCCAAAGGGATACTCGAGTTGTACTCTCTTATCCAAATATGATGTAATCAGATAACAATATAATAGAGCACCATCTACTATAAGGGAGGTTTCTTCCCATGAGGTTGTGTTGCTACTGCAACCACTACTGAAATTTTTTTTTATGATATTAGGGCCCCCTTTAATTTCTTATCTTTTTTATATTACTTAGACACTTTTTCCTTTTGAAGATTGTTGTCCATGACTTAGGTTTTTCTTCTAAGCAAGTTTGATTTTTTTTGCACCAAGAAATTTTTTGTTGACCCGATGTCTCGTAACGATTTCTATATTTTCACCGACACAATGGAGACATTTTTGTTTTCCGCCCGATGTTTTCAAGCTGAGTTCATGATGATTTTTAGCCGATGTATCGAAAAAATTCTATATTCTCTCCGACATAGTGGAGAAGTTTTTCTTTTCAGCCTGATGCTTTCTTGTTTTTTCACAATGTTTTGGCCTAATGTGTCTGAAAAGATTTCATCATTCCGCCGACACAACAGAGAAATTTTGGGTTTTTATCTAATGGTATTTCAGCTGATGTTGCGACCATTTATGTTTTGGGGTTTTCAAAAAGGTGTCAGAAAGTTTATTGAATTCCAGCCAATGCTATCAGCAGAGTCCTACCTTTCGAAACCGTCTTTATTCGTCAATTTGTTTCATTGGAGATGGCCGATAGCGGCGGTTATATTTTCCTTTTGGCATCGATGTAGTCGGATCATTTTTTGTTTTTGCAGATGATCCTTCATTGCCAAAACATTGGATGACCCATACCGATGCTTTCGTGGATGTTTCTGAAGAATCAGTCTTATGGTTGCGGCAGGAACAAGTTTTAAGAGCCGACACGGTTGGAGGTTTTCTCCTTACCCTCGGCGATGCAGTTTTTTGCTAATGAATTTTAAGTATGGGTGTCAAACAAAGTTTTCGTTCGCTCGTGCAGCGTAATTGCCCCACCAACCGCATTTAATGCATCTTCTTTGTTTTTATATAAGCTGGGAAAGTTTCCACTACGGTCTATTACGGTGAGTTGTTGTCTCCCATTTGAGCGTGCGCCTATGGGGTATCACCATTTGCATCCCACGGAGCATTTGGTGCCAATATTTCACCAACCTTCAAGCTTTTCTTGCTAGGTAGGATCTAATCTGTGTCGTAACTCTTTTGGTTGGTAGAATGGCATTGATTTTTTGGCCTTTAACGGATAGATGAATACCGTGTTTAGGTTTCGTCGTGATTTAAACAGTTTTATCCCCAGCCTCTTGGTTTGTTTTTGTGAATCCATATATGAATCGACCATTGATTTTTGTTTGTTGACCTAGCTTGCAACTGGCTGTGGTTTTCCTTCTACCTACTCCCAGCCTTTTTCCTGTCCGAGATTGCACAAACCGTTCAAGCATGGGTGACTCAAAGCCTTGGTTGTGTAATGAGGGTCTGAAATTGGCCGAGTTTATCACCGGACCTTCTTCACCTAGTTCATATTTGTTTGTGGGGATGGGGGTGAGAAAATCTTGAACACAGAGGTCATGTTTCGGTCTGTTTCTTAACCTAGGTTTCTCGTTATAAGGTGTTGGCCCTGGTGGCCAGCGCCATGGCATCACCATAGTCTAACCTGGATCGTTTTTTTTTGTGGGTCGTGAGTTTCATGAAAGGGGTCATGCTTAGGGTTAAAAAAACTGTTTGATCGATCCCTCGTATTGTGCTTTAGAACGATATATATTTGAAAGCATATCTCTCGACACGGTAGTTCAAACCCCCATGCAGGCTAGGTTTTATCATCTTATTCTGACCTTACCTTAGTTGTGGTTTTGATGGTATGCATCTTTTTACAGTACAAAATCATTTTCCAATGGATCGAGATGATGCGGTAAAAGAAATACCGGTCAAGCTTGTTCTAGCAAAGAAATGATTTATTAGAAAAAATAATAGCTTCCTTATATGGCTTGCAAGTTACAGTAGTTCTTCATTTCATTATGTACATGAATGCATGTGCTTTATAATCGTAGGGATGCTAAGACATGTTTTGGTGGTTTTTTGTACAGCCTCAGTCTGCTTCTGATACCATGCCCAAGAAAGGCAAGAAAAAAGCTAAATTTGCCGAGGAAGATTCAGACTTAGAAATCATGCCTGAGATAGAAATAATTTATGAAGACACTAAATCTATCAATGGAGCCGAGATAGAATTTAACTGGGGGTAGATATATCATATGCTCCATGATCAGAAGATACCTTATGCAGGTTTGTAGGATTTACCCATTTTTGGAAACATATTGAGATCAGGGATTACAAAAGTATCCACAAGACGAGAGTTGTTCCCCTACGCCGAGGTGATCAGTTGGATTTTGCATAAGAGGATGCGAGGGATATGATCATGTATAATGTTGAAGAAAAGGGTTTCACCTCTTTTACACCCCATACATAACCAAAGCCTACAACCTGCCAGTCTCAGAAGTTAGCTTGAATGATGATTGGATAAATAGTTTGACTATTGATTATGTTGGATGCGCAAAAATGATTATGACAGAAGGAAAGTCATTCCGACAGAGAGCATAAAGTGAACATGAAACCGCCAGTCTACGTACTCCATATAGACTTGTAGCACTGATGCTTAACAGGATTTTCGGTAGGGTTGATGGAATATTCTATACGATTGGTTGGATACCACTGATGTATCATGTGACCATGGAAGGTACTATTTTCAACTGGGCGGACATAGTAGCTAATAGCTTGTCTTCCTGTATATCTGCAACACGGGGAGGATTGCTCCAGCGGAAGTCTGAGTTCTACATGGGATCATTTTTAATTGACTGTATACTTTGCCTACACCCATATGAGAAGCTGAATTGTAGTTGGAAGGAGCGAAAAGCTCCTATGTACACTGCATACCAATTGTTATGGTCCCATAAATACCACAGCTCATACAAGCTCATATGTGAGGAATTCTTAATGCCTCTTTACTAGTTGATTTTTCTGGAAGAATGTAAATGTATGTCTGAAGGTGCTTTAGAATCTATAAGGGAGTTTGGAGATTATTTCTTCTTTGAAGAGGGAACTTATTTAAGAATGTACAGAGGAACCAAATCTCCTTCACTACTACCCAAGTATGCCACTGATTACATAGTGCATAACGAAGCAGTAAGATAGCTCTTTTTAGATGGATTCGGCAGTTTTCTGTTCGATATGAAGAAGGTGGTCTTCGCACCAATGCCTTTCTATGTTCACAGTTATAAATTTTCCAAAGTTAAAAGTGCACTAGAGTTTGTGAAATAATTGGAAAATTTCCATTTTGGTGAGAAGAGTTTCCATAGAAACGATTCTCAGGGCAAAGTCTATGCACACCGGGCACTTGTGAAGGTGAATTTTGAATAATCTGATCACTTGGATAAAGATGAGGAAGTATACTACAATGCTTGTAATATGACTGCTCTGAACAAGCGTCCTAAGAGGAAAATCACAGTTTCAGGAGGCAAAGGCAGCAACACCACCACCACCATTGAACAGAAAATACAGGAAGAAGAAGCTGCTAAGAAAGAGAAAGAATAAGAAACACGAAGATTAGTCGAAGACGCAAAGAAATTGTTGGTTGAATAGGCTCATATAGAAGAGGAAGAAGAAGTTGCTAAAGAAAAAGAAGAAAAGGAGCAGAAGCGATAGGAAGAAGAAGAAAGAATACAAAAGGAGTTCCCTGACCTGGAAAAACAAGAATCAGAGAGGATAGCTAAGGAGCTGAGACGTAAGGAACAAGAAGATAAAGACAGGAAGAATTAGGAACAAAATTCTTCGCAGGACAATCCAAAAAATATTCCTTCTACTTCAGGAGATATATTAACAGGAGGCCACCTCCCTATTGCTGAGTTAGGATTAGTAACCCTTCACTCCATCTAAGAAGCATGTGGTTGCAAGTTTGGATAAGGTGTTTTCCGATCCTAAGCGGAAAACAATTGTTTGTAGATTTGAGAAGAAGTTGAAAACGGGTACCCAGCCTGAGTGACCATAGTTACTGAAAAGGCTGTCATGAAAAATACAGATGAAGATCTGGAACAAATGGCCTCAATCATTGTTGCAGATGCATAGGAAAGTGCTTATAATGTTGGAAAACTGAAAGGAGTTGTAGACCAATACAAAGAAAAGATGGCATGGATGAAAGAGACCCTGAGGAAGGAACAAGGGGAAGGCCAAGAAGTGAAAAGGAAGCATGATGCAATGCTTTCAAATTTAGAAAGGTTCTAGGAGGCCTACCAGGTCTTGGAAGTAGAAAGGGGGGCCTTGGTATTGTCAAACACTATGATTGATGGGGAAAAGAAAGACCTAGAAGGTAAAATTTCAAGGTTAGAGACACAAAGGGCTGCAATTGATAAGAAAGTAGAGGAGTTAATGGCCCGAGTTGCAGAACTGAAGGCACAAAATAGTTCTTTGGAGGTTCTATTTAAGGAAACAAATGAGTGGAAAATGGATATAACACCTCTCCAAGAGTACGCTCTCTTGCTCAGAAGAAAAATATATCAAGTTCAGTTAAAACTTGTAGAACAAGTCTACAAGATCAAGCAGGCAGAAACCATATTACAAGAGATCTCAGTAATATCCACTGACTTTAGAACGAGAACTCGAGAAATTGCTGAAATTATCCAAGGTCAACTAATTTGGTTGGAGACTAATGAAAAACTTCTAGAAAATGCGCCTCAAAAGAGTACAGAGAATTTGAAGATCGAGTATGAACTCATGTATTTCAGCAGCAAGGTTGCTGCAAGAATAACAGTCGCAGTTGGGAAAACATTGGATAAATGCATGGAACTTTATAAAAGGGTGTTTAAAACACATAACGGATTCGAGACCTCAGCAGCAAAGAGACTTTAGGAGTTTCCAGGTCAAGAGGAGCATTTGAAGTACCTTCATGACAGGCTGCAGGAAGATGAGATTAACATACAGCTGGTTAAAGGCCTTTATGATAAAGTGATAAAAATATTGGTTGCACAAGCTACAGTCAGCAATTTCCTGCTGAAAGAATAGCTCAGAGTCACTCCACCAAGAGTAGCAGAGATAAAGTCCCAGTTGTCCCTACATGGAGTAACAGTCAGACTATTGGAACCCATGGACTTCATGACCATAGATACAGATGCTGCTACATGGAAACAATTCATGGATGGATTGGTTGGGCCCACCTAATTTTTTCTTGTTTTATTCACATGTGGAAAATTTTTATGTAATATTTTGTATTTATTCTAATTTTCCTAGTGAGCACACTAGAGGAAAAAATTTTGTAATCGAAAGGTTAAGGAAGCCTAAAAGGCTAGGGTAGCTGAAAAGTCATATGTAATTTGTATAAATAGGGGTAGAATAGAGATGAAGAGAGGAATTTTTCTAACACACATATATGCTGAAGCTTTTTTGTAATGAGAACTAATTCTTTTTATAAATAAAGAGAACCAAAATTTTGGCTGGAGGAAGGACTGTATCAGCTTCAAGATGGATTATGTGGATTGCTGAATGTGAACTACTTTTGTTTTGGCTTGCTGCATAACTGTGAGATCGTTCCAACCTATTGAATTATTTCTGCAATTTATGGGTGGTTTCATTTTCTATTTTGAATCTTGTGCAATAAATGAGTAATGGATGTTTTAACTTAATAGAGCTAACTTTGTATTATATTTCTGTTGTATTTATGTATGGAGAATTTAATAGCTATCTGCAGGATTCTATGTGAAAAAAATACAGTATGTTACTCATTTTAATATAAAATCTTCTCCCTCGGGATAGTTAGATTAAATTAGATTAGAATAGATAAGACATGGTAAATTTGCTTAATAGTGATTAAGGAGAAAAGGGGATAAGAAGGGAGGTGAGAACCTACACATCACAGGTCGACTTCTTTGCTCCCTAATCACTTGCATTTATCTTAGGAACTTGCATCTTATTCATAAATATAAAATCATAAACGATGGACCGGGCCGCAACTGGTAAAATAGATTTAAAAATTTCTTTAATTCTACGGTATCCGGGCCGCTAACCGGACAGATTCCCCATTCCAAATGATAAACGATCTAATTGGGAATGGTTATTGGGGAGAATCCCTACTGTTGTTACTTGGATTTTTCTAGGCATCAATAGTTTTGGTGCTAGAAGGAGGGCCTCCAATGCATGGCTGGCAGAGGTAGTCCGTTTACTCGAAACTATTCCACTGGTAATAACTCTGAAACTAGTTTTTCTGAATATTTCATTCTCGAAGAATGAGTAAACACTGAAGTAGAAGCTACATAACACCTTTACCATGTTCCTTTTGAAGTATTTAATCACTTAAGGAGACACATAAGGTCTTATGTGAAGAATCTTGGAGGATTTCAAACAATCCATGAATTACTGAGAAGGCGAGCTCCCAGAAGAGTACCCACTTACATGAAAGATTCGATTTTGGTGGGACATTTGGAACAGTTAGTGAATTTGTACTTGCAAGATATTGTTCAACCACTTGATCAGTTGGGACTAGACTCCCCATTTTTTTCACCTTTTCAGTCACATGTTCACTCTCCACCGTAGTCTCCTCGTAGAATCATGGATGGAAATGTACCCCCGAATGCTAATAAACCTGTAATCCTAATCCACCACCAACTTGGAGATCCAGAACACCACTCAACATGGATGCTCCGTTGTATGCCCTGCTTTAAAATGTTGATAATTCATTTCCTAAGTTTGATCTGGGAAAAGGCATTTCTATGGATGTTCACTTCTAGAGTTTTTATTTGGCTCCAAAACTTTTAGAAGTAGAGCATGAAGATGTAGTGTGCGGACTGTTTCCACACACTTTCAAAGCTAAGGCATCATCTTGGTATTTTGGTTTACAAGAAAATTCTATAACAAATTGGGATACTTTTGAAAGATTGTTTAAAAGCAAGTTTGGTAGCCAAAGAACCACTGCCACTCTCATGAAAGAATTGCTTGCTTTGAGGATGGACAAGAAAGAAAAAGTGTGGGATTTTAGTCAGAGGCTTGTTTCCCATTTAAATAATTGCAGTGCTGCAATAAGACCTGCTGAAGAAACTTTAATGGAATATTATACTTCAGCACTTTCCCCCAACATAGCAATGTTTGTTAAGTGGTCAGTAAAGCCTTCATTGGTAGAAACTTATGAAGAAGCAAATAAAGTAGAGGCTGAACTTGAAAGTATAAACAAACATACTGCAGAACCAAATATAAGGACTTTTAGCAGTAAGAAAAATTTGTTGTTAACTAGACCTAAAGAGGGGCATTCAAGTGAATTGGAAAACGTGGTTAAAATGGTACAAAATCTATCAAACAAGATTGTTGATTTAGAAAAAGATAAAGAAGCCAGTTCATCCAGAAATTAGTTCAAACCTTTTTTCAAGAAAAGGGAGGAAGGTGGCAAACTTCAACCCCCTATATATAGTTCTTATGTTTTAAATTTTAATGAGGTAGGAATGGATAATTTATGTACTTTTCATCAAGAACCTCATTCTAAAAAAAAATTCCCACAATGGATCAATTCAATGACTCTGGTTATGAACCAAATATTAGATGCTCAAATAACAAAGCCTGAAGTAAAAGAAGAGAAAACAAATGAACCAGAAGAATCACATGAAACAACAATGGTATTGTGGGACTATACACCTACGTTGGGGTTAGAGGAGCAAGAACCTATGGAAGAAATTCAACTTTCAACAATTAATTTCACAACAAGAAGCAAAGGACCAATAATGGATGAAATTTTCTTACTGCCCAAGATTAGGAAGATTCAAGAAGGTATGAAGAAGATCAATAGTAATACCCAAACTCCACCTAAGTCTCATTTGGTCACCTCTAAAGAGAAAGATATAGCAGTAATTAAACCTGTGAATGTTTTGGAAAATAAATTAGGAAGTAACAAGACAAGTCCGGCAGGTGATATGGGTTATGACATAATAGAGGATATCAAGAAAACCAAAGAAAATATTTCTTTATTTGAAATGTGCAACTTACCTCAACAAAGAAGAAAGCTCCTGGAAGCCTTTGATCCACAACCCAGTAGATCCCAGGATGATATTCAATCAGATAACTAAATAAATGAAGCTAGTATTGGGGGGGGGGAGTATAAATCTAAAACCTTGCCATTTTTACTATCCTTTGAGTTTTTCAACCATAATGTGCATAATTGTTTGGTAGATTCTGGATATTCCTCTAATTTCATGCCTCTTTCAGTTTGTAGAAAGATAAATGGCCAACCTACACCTTATTCATGTAAAATCATTCAGTGGGATAGAACGACAGTCAAGGTGATAGGAGAAATGAAGGATGTGATGATTCGGTTGTCTGCAGACATGAGAGTTTGCCAGTTTATAGACATAATGGTAGTGGATATCCCTAAAGAATACGGTTTGATATTGAGTAAGGACTGGTCTGCAAAACTCAATGGGTACTTTGCAACTGACTGGTCACACTTTTGGTTGCCCTATAAGAACTATCAGGATCAGATCAAGGTGGTGAGGGAACCACATATGAAGCACAATGTGACACAATTGGAAGGAAAAAACGAACCTGTAAATTTCTCACATTCAGTATTGGGTAACTATTTCATAGAGCTTGAACCTAGAAACTATCAAGTGGAAGAAGCCAACAGTGATTCAAACACTCAGTCTGAATTCCTTTAGTTTTCATGGATTGATAATATTGATTGTAACATAGTTAATTTAGTTTCTAACTTAGAAAGTAGTACTAATAATGTAGAGTTAGAAGATAGATTTTGATTTTTATATTTTGACTGTTCTAAAACTCAAGAGGGATCAGGAACTGGTTGTGTCCTGATTGATCCTAAACAGAATAAACATTTTCTCTCTTGTTGATTAGAGTTCGAATGTACTAATACCATAATAGAATATGAATCTCTAATCCAGGGTTTGAAAAAGGCCATTGAATTCAAAATAAGAAATTTAAAACTTCTTGGTGATTCTGAAATAATTGTGAGACAAGTTCAAAACACAATTCATTGTTTTTCACCACATTTAAAAGGATACCAAAATGACGTCTGGGAACTTATAACAAATTTTGATGCTTTTAATATCAATTCAATTCCTAGATTGCAAAATGCAGCAGTTGATTTGTTAGCTACTTCTGATGCATGATTAGTGCCTACTAATAACAAATGCTCAACTGAATTGATTTTCAGTCCATATTTTCCAGACAATGTCACCAATTTAAGGGTATGCGATGATGATCAACAAATGTTGGAGTTCTTAACAAATGATGAAATTTTCAAAGGCTCGGTGATTGATGACAAAGAACATCAAGCCAATCTTCAAAGTGGGAACTTCATACCTAAAGGGGTAAGAACATTGGAAGGGGTGTTTGATTTGAATAACAAGTTGAGGAAATCGACCAATGTCAAAACAAACAGTTCATCTATGCAGTATGAGCTGGTTAATCTTGGGACAGAGGCTGAACCCAAGTATGTGAACTTGGGGAAATGTTGTTCACCGGGCAAGAGAAGCAAATTCATCAGTTTATTTCGACAATATAAGATTTTTTCGCTTGGACATATGAGGATTTGAAGAATTATGATACATGCATCATCCAACATGTTATTCCTATTTAGCGGGAGTGAAACCATTTCAGCATCCACTACGCAAAATGCATCCCAAGCTAGAACCCCTAATCCAAAATGAATTAAATAAGTTACTTGATGCGAAGATCATCTTCAGAGTTAGGCACTCAAAGTGGGTGGCGAATCTAGTATCGGTAATAAAGAAATATGGTGAAATAAGACTATGCGTAGCATTCAAAAATTTGAACTGTGCCTCAGACAAGGATAATTATCCAGCCCCACCAATGGAGAAAATCTTACAGATGGTTTCAGGTTCGGAATTGTTCTCCTTATTGGATGGGTTTTCAGGCTACAACCAAGTATTGGTAGCATAACAAGATAGGCTGAAAACCACATTTTGTACAAAGTGGGGAAATTTTTCTTATAGGAGAATGCCCTTCGGTCTCATCAATGCTAGACCCACTTTCCAAAGGGAAATGGATATAGATTTTCGTATTTTAATTGGCCACTGTGTGGTAGTTTATCTGGATGATGTAACCGTGTTATCTAAGAAGAGAGAAGAGCATATGTTTCACTTGAAACAATTTTTTGACCGCTGCCAAAAATATGGTATCTCGTTAAATCCTAAGAAATGTATCTTCATGGTACTAGAAGTAAAGTTGTTGGGTCACATTATTTCTAAAAAGGGAATCTCCATATACCCAGAGAGGATAGAAGCTATAGCATAGATTCCCTTACCCCAAAATAAGGAAGGCATGCAATCTTTCATGGGGACTATAAATTTTGTTTGAAGGTTTGTTCCCAATTTTGCACAAATAGTAAAGCCTTTGCAACAAATGGTGAAGCAAAGTGTACAAATTGAATGGACTAGCATAGAAAAGGGTGCCTTTAAAAATATCAAAGAAGCAATAGCCCATGCACCTTCACTTAAAAGTCCCTATTTTGAGAAGGATTTTATCCTTTACACTTTTGCTTCTGATAACTCACTCACAACAGTGCTTACACAGAAGGAAGAAAGGGGAGATGAGTACCCCATATCATTTATGAGCATTGGGTTGCAAGGTATTGAATTGAATTACCCTGCTATGGATAAATAGGCGAATGGAATCTTTAAAGCAGTAAAAAAATTTAGGCCTTACATTCTTAAAAATAGAACCAAAGTAAGTGTTCCTCACCTGGCAGTTCGAACCCTTTTCATTAAAAAAGAATTGGGAGTAAGAAGAGGTAATTGGGTGATAGATTTACAAGAATGTGATTTGGAATTTAAAACAGCCATCATTATCAAAGGGCAAGGGCTATGCAAGTTAATGGCTGAAAGTAAAAATAATGAAGATGATGACTGGGGAAACGAAGCTGAGCTCCATATGATTCATATGTGTCTTATCTTCACAGCTCCAGAGTCTTGGTACAGAGATCTGATACATTACCTCTAACAGGGATATTTACATGAACACTAGAATTCTAAACAAATAAGAGAACTTCGTTTGAAGTCAACATCTTATCAGATAATCGATGGAGTTCTTTTTAGAAAGAACTATGATGGAGTATTTCTGAGATGCCTGGAACAAGATGATGCATCAAAAGTTGTTAAAGAGTTACATGACGGTCCTGCTGGAGGACATTTTTCAGGAGATACTACTGCACACAAGATTCTAAGGGCTAGATATTACTGACCAAATTTGTTTAAAGATTCTCATGCTTATGTAAGGAAGCGTGAAACATGCCAGAGAAGCGGTGAGAGACTAGCAAAAGCAGTCGGACCATTGCAACCAGTCATTGTTTAGGATCCATTTGAACAATGGGTAATTGATATCATTGGAGAAATAAATCCAAATTCGTCGTTGCAACACAAATGCATCCTCACAGCCACTGACTATTTCACAAGATGGGTGGAAGCAATTTCATTACGAAAAGTGAATGAAGACGTAGTCATGGACTTCCTACAAGAGAATATTATGACCAGGTTTGGGGTTCCAATTTCCCTGGTTTTTCATAATGCATCTTACTTGTCATCGATTAATTTAGCTGCATTTGCTAATGAAAAAGGAATGAAGTTGCATTATTTTGCTAATTATTATCCACAAGGTAACGGGTTAGCTGAATCAACTAATAAAATCCTTATCAGAATTTTAAAGAAGACTGTCATAGAAAATTAGAGAAGTTGGCATGTAGCTCTTCCAAATGCAATATGGGCAGATAGGGTCACCCCCAAGGATTCCTTAGGTGTGTCACCTTATACTCTAGTATATGGAAAGGAATCTATTCTACCACCGAACATTTCACTCCCATATTCTCAGTTATCCCAAGCATCTCAAGGGTATGTTAGTGAGCTTTTACAAGCTATAATTAATACCCTGTTGAAGCTAGAAGAGTCTAGGCTCAATTCTAAGGAGAGGTTTAAACACCAGCAGGAAATTGTGAAGAGATGGTTTGACAAACATAAGTCTGGGAAGGGAAGTTTTGAAGTAGGAGATTTGGTTCTCAAGTGGGATCACCTGCATGATGAAAAGGGCAAGCATACTAAGTTTCAACACCTATGGGTTGGCCCATTTCAGATTGTTGAAAATTTAGGCCCCTCAACGTATAAGTTACAGAATTTATAGGGGTGGGAAGAGAATCTGTCTGTAAATGGTCTAGTTCTCAAACCTTATTTCACTTAGTACTGTAGGAGATTTTTTGTACATAAATAAACCTTATGTTTGTTTTGATTTCTTTTAGTTATGTTTGTTTTCTTTCTGTTGATTTACTTTTCTTTGCATTTGATTTATTTTAGTTTTTCTTTGCTTAGTTTAGTTTTATTTCAAAATAAGCCAGCTCGACTTTTGGTGCTTAGGGGACATTGGAATTTGGACAAACTGCCAATATTTTTAATCCAAGAACTTCTCATTGGAATTTATCTATGTCAGAAAAAGATTCTTTAATTTGATATATTGTTGAAGGGAAGTTATTTTAAGAACATATTGAAGTCCTAATTTTAAACCCTGTTAAATAACTGAGGTAGGAGAAGTCTAGAATACTATTTTGGCGCTCCATCCACTTCACATTAATATTTGTCTTAGGAAGCTTGTCGCAAAGGAACCACGGAAAGGAAGCAGAATGGACAGCTGTATGGTATTCAAAATGATCCCATGCTACAAATGAAATCCAAAAGGATTAATATAAGAGTTATACTCCGAGAAAGAAAATATATCAAAAGGATATATTAAAAACATAATCAGTAACTGATCAGATTGCTCAAAGGTTCTTCTCCATCCGTGAGCTGAAACAAATTATCACTCACACAAAAGTACACCATGGATGGAAGAACCTACATCAAATTTCAAATACAAAAGGATTAATCCAGGAGGACTCAAAAGACAAAAGTCTTAAGCATCAAAAGAATGAAAAAGGCATGGGAATGATGAACAAACAAATACATCTATGCAAACTCTATTACGATCCTGTGGTGTCTTAGCAAAAAAGAACCAAATGCAGAGGTAAATGAATCTCACATTTTTTCCTAAGAAGAGTTATCAAGACTTAGAAAATCTGGTTACCATGCCCAAGGGACTAAAATCAATGAGATGTTATGAATCTTACATTCCTGGAAAATGTCTGGATTTTTAAATAATTTTGAAATAGAATGGGATAATTTACTCTAATGAAATGCCATAAAGCAGTTTTGTGTTTTGAAATATATTTTTTCCATAGATCTGTGTTCACCATCCAGTCACCAATTGTTGCTGCTACAACCACTAGCCCAACAAATATTTATGATTTTAGGGCCCCTTTAATTTCTTAGCTTTTTTATCTTAATTAGACACTTTTGCCTTTTGAATATCGTTGTCCATGACTTAGTTTTTTCTTCTAAGTAAGTTTGATTTTTTTTGCGCCAAGTAAGAAATTTTTTGTTGACCCAATGTGTCAGAACAATTTCTATATTTTCGCCGATGCAACGGAGACATTTTTCTTTTTCGCTCAACTTTGTCAAGCCGAGTTCATGATGATTTTTAGCCGATGTGTCGAAAAAATTTCTATATTCTCGCCCATACAGCGGAGAAGTTTTTCTTTTCATCCCGATGATTTCCTGCTTTTTCACAATGTTTTGGCCTGATGTCTCGAAAAAGATTTTGTCATTCTGCTGACACAACGGAGAAATTTCAGGTTTTTATCCGATGGTATTTCAGCTGATGTTGCGACCATTTATGTTTTGGGGTTTTCAAACCAATGTCAAAATTTTTATTGAATTCCAGCCGATACTATCGACAGAGTCCTACCTTTTGAAACCATCGTTCTTCATCGGTTTGTTTCACTGGAGATGGCAGATAACGACAATTATATTTTCCTTTTGGCCTCAATGCTATCGGATCATTTTTTTGTTTTTGCAATCAATCCTTCATTGTCGAAACATTGGATGACCCATACGATGCTTTCACAATTGTTCATGAAGAATCAATCCGATGGTTGCGTCAAAAACAAGTTTCAAGGGCCAACACAGTCATAGGTTTTCTCCTTACCCTCGTCAACGTATTTTTTTGCTGATGAATCTTAAGTATGGGCACCAAACAGTGTTTTCGTTCGCTCGTGCACTGTAATTGCCCCACCAACCACATTTAATGCATATTCTTTGTTTTTATATAAGCCCGAGGATTTCCACTACGGTATGTTATGGTTTTTTACGGTGAGTTGTATTCTCTCGTTTGAGCACACGTGGGGTATCACCATTTGGATCCCACAGAGCATTTGGTGCTGAGCTTTCACCTACCTTCAATATTTTCTTTCTAGGTAGGATCTAATCCGTGTCATAACTCTTTTGGTTGGTAGAATGGCATTGATTTTATGGCCTTTTACGGCTCGATGAATGACGCGTTTAGTTTTTGTCGTGATTTAAAGGGTTTTCTCCCCAGCCTCTTGGATTTTTTTTGGGAAGCCATCTGACCCGGCCATCCATTTTTGTTTGTTAACCTAGCTTGCATCTGGTCATGGTTTTCCTTCTACCTGCTCCTATCCTTTTTCCTTTTTGAGACTACTCATACCATTCAGGCATGGGTGGCTCAAAGCCTTGGTTGTGTAATGATGGGGCTGAAATCGCTCGAGTTTATCATTGACCCTTCTTCACCTGGCTCATATTTTTTTGCGGGGATAGGGGTGATAAAATCCTGAACATAGAGGTCGTGTTTCAGTCGGTTTCTTAACCTAGGTTTCCCGTTAGAAGGTGATTTCCTTGGTGGCCGACGCCATGGAATCACCATAGTATTCCCTGAATTGTTTTTGTTTGCGGGTCATGAGTTTCATGAAAGGGGTCATGCTTAGGGTTAAAAAAAAATTGTTTGATTGATCCCTGGTATCATGCTTTAGAATGATAGATATTTGAAAGTAGAGCTCTCGGCATGGTAGTTCAAACCCGCATCCATGTTAGGTTTTATCATCCCATTCTAACCTTACCTTAGTTATGGTTTTGATGGTGTGTGAAGTTTTTAAGTACAAAGTCATTTTTTGATGGCTCGAGACGATGTGGTAAAAGAGATATCGGTCAAGCTTGTTATAGTAACGAAATGATTTGTTAGAAAAAGTAATAGCTTCCTTATATGGCTTGCAAGTTACAGTAGTTCTTCATTTCCTTATGTACATGAAAGCATGTGGTTTATAATTGTAGGGATTCTAAGACATGTTTTGGTGGTTTTTTGTATAGCCTCAGTCTGCATCTAATACCATGCCCAAGAAAGGCAAGAAGAAAGATAAAGTTGCGGAGGAAGATTCAGACCTATAAATCATGCCCAGGACAGAAATAATTTATGAAGACACTATATCTGTCACTGGAGCCGAGCCGGAATTCAAGTGGGGGAAGATATATCATATGCTCCATGATCAGAAGATACCTAACACAGGTTTTGAGGATTTACCCATTTTTGGAAACATATTGAGATCATGGATTACAAAAGTACCACGCCACCGGAGTTGTTCTCCTGCGTCGAGGTGATCGGTTGGATTTTTCATAAGACAGATATGAGGGATATGATCATGTATAATGTTGAAGAAAAGGGTTTCACCTCATTTACCCTTGCATACATAACCAAAGCCTACAACCTTCCAGTCTGAAAAGTCATTGTAGCTGATGATTGGATAAATAGTTTGACTATTGATTATGTTGGATGCGCAAAAATGATGATGACAGAAGGAAATTCATTCCGATAGAGAGCATCTGTTGAACATGAAACTATCAACTTGTGTACTCCATATAGACTTGTAGAACTGATGCTTACCACGATTTTCGGCAAGGCTTATGGAAGATCTATAAGATTGGTTGGACACCAATGATGTATCATGTGACCATGGAAGGTACTATTTTCAACTGGGCGGACATAGTAGCTAATAGCTTGTCTTCTTGTATATCTGCAGCACAGGAAGGATTGCTCCAGTAGAAGTCTGAGTTCTACATGGGATCATTTCTAATTGATTGTATACTCTGCCTACACCCATTTGAGAAGTTGAAATTTAGTTGGAAGGAGGGAAAAGCACCTATTTACACTGCATACCAATTGTTATGGTCCCATAAATAACACAGCTTATACAAGCTCATCTGTGAGGAATTCCTAATGCCTCTTTATCAGTTGTTTTTTCTGGAAGAATGTAAATGTATGTCCGAAGGTGATTTAGAATATATAAGGGAGTTTGGAGATTATTTCTTCTCCGAAGAGGGCACTTACTTAAGAATGTACAAAGGAACCAAATACCCTTCACTATAGCCAAAGTATGCCATTGATTATATAGTGCATACGGAAGCAGTAAGACAACTCTTTTTGGACGGATTCAGGAGTTTTCTGTTTGATATGAAGAAGGAGGTCTTCTCGCCAATGCCTTTCTATGTTGGCAGTCATAAATTTTCCAAAGTTAAAACCGTACCAGAGTTTTTGAAAGACTTGGAAAATTTCCATTTTGGTGAGAAGAGTTTCCATAGAAACAATTCTTAGGGAAAAGTCCCTGCACACCAGGAACTTGTGAAGGTGAATTTTGAATACTCTGATCACTTTGATAAATATGAGGAAGTATACCTCAATGCTTGTAATATGACTTCTCTGAACAAGCGTCTCAAGAGGAAAATCATAGTTTCAAGAGGCAAAGGTAGCAGTAGCAGCACCACCATTAAACAGAAAATACAGGAAGAAAAAGATGCTCAGAAAGAGAAAAAAGAAGAAACACAAAGATTAGTCGAAGAATCAAAGAAATTGTTGACTGAAGAGGATCAAAGAGAAAAGGAAGAAGAAGCTGCTAAAAGAAAAAGAAGAAAAGGAGTAGAAGCGACAGGAAGAAGAAGAAATAATACATAAGGAGTCAGCTGACCTAACAAAAGAAGAAGCAGAGAGGGTAGCTGAGGAGCTGATATGTAAGGAGCAAGAATATAAATACAGGGAGAATCAGGAACAAAATTATGCCCAGGACAATCCGAAAAATCTTCCTTCTCCTTCAGGAGATATATTAACAAGAGGCCACCTCCCTATTACTGAGTTAGGATTAGTACCCTTCACTCCATCTAAGCAGCATGCGGTTGCAAGTTTGCATAAGGTGTTGTTCGATCCTAAGAGGAAAACAATTGTTTGGCTATCTGAGAAGAACTAGAAAATGGGCACCCAGCCTGAGGTGACCACAGTTACTGAAAAGGTTGTCATGAAAAATACAGATGAAGATCTAAAACAAATGGCCGTAATCATTGTTGCAACTACACAGGCAAGTGCTTATAATGTTGGCAAACTGAAAGGAGCCGTAGACTAAGACAAAGAAAAGATGACATAGATGAAAGAGACCCTGAGGAAGGAACAAGAGGAAGGTCGAGAAGTGAAAAGGAAGCATGAGGAAATGATTTCATATTTAGAAAGGCTCCAAGAGGCCTACCAGGTCTTGGAAGCAGAAAGGGAGGCCTTGGTATTGTCAAACACTATGATTGATGGGGAAAAGAAAGACCTAGAAGGTAAAATTTCAGGGTTAGAGACACAAAGGGCCGCAGCTGATAAGCAAGTAGAGGAGTTAAAGGCCCGAGTTGAAGAATTGGAGGCACAAAATAATTATTTGGAGGTTTTGTTTAAGGAAACAAATGAGAGGAAAACGGATATAACACCCCTCCAAGAGCACGCTCTCTTGCTTAGAATAAAAATATACCAAGTTCAATTAAAACTTGCAGAATAAGTCTACAAGATCAAGCAGGAAGAAACCAGTTTACCAGAGATCTCGGTAATATCCACTGACTTCAGAACGAGAACTCAAGAAATTGCTGAAATTATCCTAGGTCAACTGACTTGGTTGGAGACTAATGCAGAACTTCCGAAAAATGCGCCTCAAAAGAGTACAAAGAATTTGAAGATCAAGTATGAACTCATGGATTTCAGCAGCAAGGTTGCTGCAAGACTGACATTCGCGGTTGGGAAAACATTGGATAAATGCATGGAATTTTATAAAAGGGTGCTTACAACACATAACATATACCAGACCTTGGAAGAAAAGAGACTTCAGGCGTTTCCAGGTCAAGAGGAGCATTTGAAGTACCTTCATGACAGGATAAAGGAATATGAGCTTAACATACAGATGGTAAAAGGTCTGAATGAGAAAGTGGTAAAAATCTTGGTTGCATAAGCTGTAGTCAGCAATTTCCTGCTGGAAGACTAGCTCAAAGTCACTCCACCAAGAGTAGCAGAGATAAAGTCCCAGCTATCTGTACATGAAGTAACAGTCAAACTATTGGAACCTATGGACTTTAGGACCATAGCTTCAAATTCTGCTACATGGAAAAAATTCGTAGATGGATTGGTTGGGCCCACCTAATTTGTCTTTTTTTATTCACGTGTGGAAAAAATTTATGTAATATTTTGTATTTATTCCAATTTTCCTAGTGGGCACACCAGAGGACAAAATTTTGTAATCGAAAGGTTAAGGAAGCCTAAAAGGCTAGGGTAGTTGAAATGCCATATGTGACTTGTATAAATAGGGGTAGAATAGAGATGAAGAGAGGACTTTCTCTAGGACACATATATGATGAATATTTTTTGTAATGAGAACTGCTTCTTTTTATAAATAAAGAGAACCAAAATTTGGCTGGTTGAAGGACTGTATGAGATTCAAGAGGGATTATGTGTATTGTTGAATGTGAACTACTTCTGTTTTGGCTTGCTGCATAACTGTGAGATCGTTCCAACTTGTTAAATTATTTCTGCAGTTTATGAATGGTTTCATTTTCTATTTTGAATCTTGCGTAATAAATGAGTATAGGATGTTTTAACTTAACAAAGCTATCTTTGTTTATCTTTATGCTATATTTCTATATGAAGAATTTAACAGCTATTTGTAGGATTCTATGTGCAAACAATACAGTATGTTACTCATTTTAATATAAACTCTGCTCCCTGGGGATAGTTAGATTAGATTATATTAGAATAGATAAGACATGGTAAATTTTCTTAATAGTGATTGAGGAGCAAATGGGATCAGACAGGAGGTAAGAACCTATGCATCACAGGTTGAGGTCTTTGTTCCCTAATAACTTGCATTTATCTTAGGCACTTGCATCTCATTCCTAAATATAAAATCATAAACGATGGACTGGGCCGCAACCAGTAAAATAGATTTAAAAATTTATTTAATTCTACAGTAGCGAGGCCACTAACTGAACGGATTCCCCATTCCAAATGATAAATGATCTAATTGGGAACAATTATTGGGGAGAATCCCTACTATTGGTCCCTGGTATTTTTCTAGGCATCAATAGGTTGAGAGTTTTGTATGAGGATTTGGAGCCAAAGATTGAAAGTTTAATAGATATGCTCTATTTATTCCATTTTTGAGATATAATCTAAAGATGAAACTTTATCTATGAAGAGCCAGGTTTTAACTTTCTTTTAATCTAATTTTTTTTCTAAATATGGTTCTTTATGTTAATATATGAGTGAAATGTGTGTTCCCTATATTATCAGTAAGTTTTGAACTTGAGTCATTATTGATTTCATTCTTGCTTTAGGACAGTTATTTATGCTATTTGCAAAGCCTAATTTTATCATATATTGATACATTCATTGTCTGTAATAGTCTCTTGATCCATTACACAACATAAATCCCAAACTTAAAGGTTCTTTAGCTCTGTGCTTTATTAGTCACTACAAACTTTAGGACTAACACCCACATCGAATACCTCGATCCCATCCACGATGAGAGGTTTCTAGGTCTTCTAGATCTATTTAAAGAAGGATTTGGGTGTGAGCGACAACCCTATAAATTTCCCTATCAGAGCACACTCGACCAGAGCAAGAGCAATATGCCTTTTCTTAGTCAGCATGAGGGAAACTTTAGGGATCAAGCCTATATTTTTAATTATTTTTTTGTGCGATGCAAGGGTAGGTCAAGACCTTGGCTCATGATCAAAGTGCTAAAGGCCTCCACCTCTAGAGGGGAGGCAGTTTAGGGTTCTCCTGACCACCATCAAACGACATCCTGAAAAGAAAATCAGAACTTCTGCAGAAATCCTAGCCAAAACCACAAAGCATAAAAGAATCTAACATCATTACCAATGTTTCCAATTGTTAATATTCTTATTTTTTCAATAATTCTTGCCAGGTTTTCACATTGTTTTTTCAAGGAAACTATACAACATAACCCTGAACTATACCATTTTCAATGGAAATATCTCTTAAATTTTTTTATTCACATTTGACACACCCAATACTTGAACTTTACCATTAACTAATATCATCAAGGAATTCAAATAATGGTGTCATTTTGTCACAATAATTAGTTGCAAATAGTTTTCAATCTAGATGAACAAAGAATCTTCATAAACATTTGTAGAAAGTATATCATAAACAATATATCAATGCAAACTGCAAGGTTTGTTCACTTTCATATACGGTGAAAGCTCATTGTTGCATAATAACATTTCGTCAATTAATTAAAATGTCCCCACAAGTCAAATAATTCTTTTATGGAACTTTGCATATATCTATTTCAGTGCAAATATTAAAGTTTATCAATTTCATATACATATTTCAGTGCCAACATAAAAGGTTTATCACTTTCATATAGTGCAAAAGAATATTTTATTAATTAATTCAAAATATCCTCATAAGTTTAATAATTCATTAATTCAAACTTATAAATTTTAGCACTTCCACATACAATTCAATATGATCATAACAAAAGGATGTTTTGTTGATTAAAAATGTCCTCACGGGTCAAAGAAGCCTTGTGTGTGAGAGAGAGAGAGAGAGAGATTACAAAAATCATAACATGATATTTAATAGTTTATCACTTTCACATATCCTACTTGACATTGAAAAGCCGATCCCATTAAAAAGAATGTAGTTAAACCTTTTTATTAGCAATCTCAAAGAATTATATATATAGTGATTGATTGCAAAATTGATAACATGATATTTAAAGGTTTATCCATTCACATATCTTACTTGAGATTGCAAAACCAATTGCATTAAAAAAGTGTGGCTTAACATCAATATCAAGAAGAATGCAGCTAAACCTTTTTATTAGAAATCTCAAATGACTAATTATATTAGTACTTCTCAACATGAAATACAGTCACTTGACATCATTACCAATGTAATCAATCACTAGTATCCTTATTTTCTAGTTCAAATAAAGTTGCACAATATTTTTTCAAGGAGGATTGTAACATAATCCTGAACTAAATCACTTTCCATGAAAGTTATATTGATTTAGATATCACACATCCAACACTAGAATTTGGGGATTGACAAACAATATCACCAAGCCACAAATGATAATCATCATTTTCTATGTTAGTATATTAAAACTACTTGTAAATATTCTCAATGCACGAGGACATAAGAATTAGTTGTAAATATTCTTAATGCACGAGGACATAAGAATTAGTTGTAAATATTTCTAGTGCATAAGATCAACAATGAATTTTCATAAGCATGTCTCTATATGTCAATCCTGTGTGTGTGTGTAATAAGATTGTCAAATCTATACTAGGAGGTCATGATAAATATGAATGCAACATATTTTATTTATTAGTGAGATGAAATAATTGTAGTTCAATATGAGAGGGAGAAGTGTAATTATGTATTTAATGTAGAGTTGACACATGACACTTCAATAAAATAATAAAATTAAAAATTAAAAAAAAATCCAATTAAGTAAAACTAAAATAATACTGTGGATTTATTATGGGTTGAAATGACCTTAATTATTTTCACTCTGAAATTTGTATCCCTCTTAGCCCATGATAGAACAACAATCCTTTAAAACCATTGTCCAGTAAATAAGAAGACGTTGATATTTTTTTTTTAAAGGACATTTAGGAAGAAAAATAAAAAGAGACAATAATATTCTAGAACAATTACCGCAACAAAGGATAAATTACGACATTAATACATTTACTATTGTACTAAATTCTCAATCTATAGCTGCAAAGGCTTCGAAAAATAACTTCCATAGTTAAAAATGGCACGGCACAAATATCATTTCCATAGCCAAAAGTAAGGGACTAATCCTACATACATGGCATGTATGATGAAGTTTGGTCAAAACACTAGATAAAAATCCAGCAAATTAGCAAACTAGAACCTCTTAAAACCAAAGTGAAAAAACATGCAAGGAAAACCTAGCCACCATGCAAAATAGTTTTGTGTTCTATAAGTGATTTACCTAAGGATGTGACCATCCAAGACTATAAACAAGGTCATTGAAGAGGAAACCTACAAAAAAATCCTAGTTCCAAATTTAAATATTAAATCCCATGATATCATGCTATGGGACCAAAAATCCCATAGTGAGAAAACCATCTAGAAACTATTCAACTTGTTCCTTATAACCTTCCATGAGAACCAGGAAATTGTCTCTGATGCATTTGTTCTAATGCCCTATCTAAAACAAACTTATTCACTTTAATACTTCTCGTCAATGCTTGTAAATCTTCCCAATTTGAAGGCAAATTAAAAGTAAGAGTGTAACATTTGGTGCATTTGATTCTCTAGGTATTTTCTGAGAGACAAGTAGGTCACGTTTCCATAATGTTTCCCAATTGAATCAAGTGTCATTTGACTCAATCCATTGCAATGCTGCAAGTTCAAACCAATCAATATTTCACCCATCTTTTCTATAAAAGAAAACATTTGTTTATTATCTGCATACAACCTAACAAAGGGAGAATCTATATATCCTGTTGTATTCTAGATGATAAAGAAACAATGTCATTATCTGTAATCCCACACTTTGACAAATCTAACTCCTGTAAAACTAGACAAATGTCAACTATAATCTTCATACTTCAATCTGTCACCTTTTGAAAACCATCTAAAATGAATTTCTGGAGGTTTTCTCCACATAGGTCAGCTATAACAAATATATCCCAATCTGTAACTTGGACACACCCACTCAAGTTGACTTTCACTAAAATTGTTTTACTACTATCCAAAAGAGCAAAAAGACCATCATTAGATACTCTCGGATCCCACTAAGATCAAGTTCCTTCAATTGAGGGAAATCTCTCCCTATCATGGCCACAAATCCAGTTCCAAAACTTAGACAATATTGAATATTGAGATATTTCAAAGACTCACGGACTAGTATTTCTGTTTGACAAATGTTGATCCGAACCTTGGGGGATAAGATCCAAAAGGCATGAATGTCAAGAAAGGAGGAGTTTAAACCTACAAATTGCTACCATTTGATCCATAATCGATATTGGAGGTGAGGCTTAGATAGCCTCATATCTCAAGATTACAACTTAAATGGAGTAACCAATAAAAACTCATAGTATTAACACACAATGATAAGACCCAATGTAAGATGCCAAAAATAATAGATTGCTTTATTGAAAAGGCATAAAACCTTTATATAACATTACATTCACCTCCATATTTGATATGGTCAAAACTACCCATGCATGGAATACATCAACATGCCTGAAATTTAATCTTAAATTTTATAAACATGCCCGAAAGATTCCAAAACCATGAAGGGGAGAGGGTGGCCTCTCCATTTAATGCTTTTATGATCAGTGGGAGAGGGTGACCTCTCCATTTGATGATTTTATGACTTATACATCTAAATTTATACCATATGCCCCCTAAAATTTGTATCATTCCTCCCCCTTTAGAAAATGATGGTCCAAATCATTTCACCCATGCTAAAAAGGACCCATTGTGTTCATTGTACCTTACCAATTGCCAATGAAGAAAAGGGTTTTGTGTGGTTAATCCAGAATCGTGCGTTTTGTCTGGTTGACCCATAAGCTTGTAATGGCATGTTTGCTGCTAATACTAATTACAATGGGTAAATATTACAATAGGATTTAATAAAATCCAAAATTTTCGAAATTCATACGGAAAAATTGTGATTTTGGAGGCAATTGATGTCCTACCACAAATTTATTCATAAATTATGTTGTAGGTGATGAAATTCAATTCCATCAAAGACCCATTTGAGATATTGAAGAGAAATTTACACCAGTATAACATAATTTCTCTATGGTTTCCTTTGGAAAGAGAAAACCGTTGTTGAAGTTGAAGGGACACACAACGCATTATTTTACATATGTGTGCTACTTCAAACAAGCATATCTCACAAACCATGAAAAAAATGGAATTGTGTGAAATACCAATTTGAGATTACAAAAAGACCTTTGAATTGAGATATGGTAGACCCTTTGAAACCTTACTTGGAGTCCATTGAACCTGTTTAAATTTGTTGTAAGTTCAAACGCACTATGTACAAACATGTGCTACTTCAGACAAGCATATCTCACAAACCAAGAAACAAAATAAGATTCTGTGAAATACCCATTTGAGATGATGGATTTTTTTTTAATTAGATATAGTAGACCCTATAAAACATATTGTAAAGACTAAAATATCTCTCTAAAGTATGCATAAGCAGTTTTGTAGAAATTGCAGCTCTGATACCATGTAGAAATAGAGCCTTGATGCAAAGAAGAAGCACAGGAAGTAGATCTTGCTACAAGATAGTTCTCACAAGTGTGCACAAGGAAAATAGAGAGAAGATAGAGAGACTAAATCACATGAAGAATAGATGAATATTGGAGTGTATCCTTCCATTGATTAATGATGAATAATACTGTACATAAATAGTACATCCCTCGTAGGTAAATTTGAGTTGCATAGGAGACAACTCATGCTAGCTCAGAAAGCAAACTTACTAAATATGATAAACCCCTATAGGTGGATAAAGCACTTTCCTAATAAGTCAAGGACCTCATGAATTAGCTAAATCATGAGTGAGTTGTCATGGATGATGGAAAACATGATAATCCTATATTCTAGAGAGAAAATCATGGAGGATGGGTTGGAAACAAAAGATAGTCGTTTCCTAGTTTACCAGCTTTAGCTTATCCACTGAAAAGTGCGGGAATAAAGTAGTATAAAGTAATCTCTACAGGAAAGCACAATTACTAATTCTGGAAGTCAATAAAGTAGGAAGGATCTAGCTAGAATCAGAATAAAGGTACTCCTGGGGTATATATGGCAAGTATTAACCAAGTGGTGCAAGTGGATGCCAACTATCTAGGCTAGTAGGTAGGGAATTAATAAAAAATGATTAAATATTTTATCCTAAGTATGAAGGGGGTTTATAATATCCCAACAATTTTATCATTTCATTTGTTCATCATTCTTCTTCTCTAGTGACAGTAAAACTATGTTTGAGCTAAGATAGGGTTGGAATGAGGTTTCCGAAGATCCAGTATGCATGAAAAAAAAAATTAAGTCGTTCTATGGCCATATAAGGATGGAATAATGATCAGTGTGAGAGTTTAGAGAGCTATAAAGGATGCCAAGGTTTTGTAGAGCAACATGGGTTGATGTAGAGATCATGGAACCTCCAGCTGTAGCCTAGAAACCTTGAAAATTTTCTAAAATTTCTATAGATCAATGAATGTAGTGAAATCCATGTATGGTTCTCAGACAATAGTTTACAAAGATCCAATGGTAGAAAAATATTATAGTGCATGAGTAAAAACTATGATGCTTACAGTGTATGACCAAACAAACGAAATCCGAGGGTGAGAAAAGGAGGTTGGAAATTCCTACATGTCTTTGAACCAAAACTATGCTCAAACCCTTATTCCCATGGAGTTGTTACTTGATCTGATACCACTGATCCAGAAGTTGGGGGATAAGATCTAGAAGGCCTGAATTTTTAGAGAGGAGGATTTTAAACCTCCAAATTTCTACCATTTAATCCATAATCAAGATCGTAGGTGAGGACTAGAGAGCCTCACCTCTTAGAAGAACAACTTAAATGGATTAACCAAGGAAAAATATAGTATTAAAACACAATGATAATAGTATTAAGATTCCAGATATAATAGATTTATTTATTGAGAAGGCATAAAGCCTTTATATAACATTACATTCACCTCCATATTTGATATGGTAAAAATTACATATACATGGAATATGTCAACATGCATGTCATTTAATATTAAATATTTTAAATCACGTGCTTCTAGAATTGCTTAGAGGATTTTAAAACCATGAATGGGATATGGTTTCCTCTCCACTTAATGTTTTTATGATGAGTAGAGAGGGTGGCCTCTCCATTTAAGGATTTTAGGACTTATACATCTAAATTTATACCATATGCCCCCTAAAATTTAAGTCAAATGTAGATTCCTTAATTCCCTCACATTTAATGAATGATAACAATTTTAACTTTCCACTGCAATTAGAAAGCACATCTATGAGACCATAGCAAGATATTGATTGCACTCTTCTATCTGGAAATTTTCAAGTGACATGGAAAGATGTGCAACTAGAAAGCACATCTATGATAATATAACATGAAATTGATTTGCACTCTTTTATACGAAAATTTTCAAGCGATATGACAACATGTGTGAATGCTCTCAAGATCTCATCAATAGTTGACTCACACTTTCCAATAGACACTTGCTTCAAACTTAGGTAGCTTTGTCCAACTACCTCAATACTCACATCTATCAATCCTTGATAAGCAGTAGCTGAAAGATGTTTCGTCTTTTGCAAACCCATCACATTCCCCATTTTCAAGAAGCCCTTCTCTGTGACATAAGAAGGCTCTTGAGGAACATTTCAGTTTAAGACTTACCATAATTCCCAATAACAACAAGAGTTAATCAATTCAATATGAGATCCTACATCTTTAAATTCATCAACGTTTTGGTATTTGGAAACATCATAATAACCTCTTCATCACTAACGCGGAATCATTCATTGATACTCAATGATTGAACTCAAACATAGTTATGTCTAATTTATTTTTGGGACCTGTTTTCCACTTGGGGGCATCATTCTAGATTAAGATTCAATAAGTTTGGATAGTTTACAACACCATATTTCAAACCTTTGTCTCCAATTCATGAGCACTTCCACAAATCAAGTTTCTCCAATAACTTGCAACCCTTTTCTATTCCAGCCAACCCTAAATCACTAACTAATGGGAAATCCCAAATAATAAAAACTCTCAGAGCTAGGAATCCAAGACCAATAGCATGACAAACCATATCAATAATTCCTCGAGAAGAGATAGAACCACGAATTAAAAGTGTGCCCAAGCCTCCATGGCCACTTTTGCATACATCACTTGCAAAAAGCCTAATATTAGTAGCTTTCTTCCCTTCTAATCATTTAGTGAGATCCCCGGTATCCCATTGTGGTTGTTTCTTAGACATCCTTCTTTCAACAATCCCTTTGCTCCCAACATTGGTATATGATTGAGTGTACATGTAAAAAAAGAACGTAATTCAAAAAACAAAGTGCAAGCATGGAAGTGCTATTAGTATATTTTGTACAAGATAGTTCGTGTAAATGTGAGATAGAGATAATCATTAGGGAGATTATCTAGATGCATGTTATGTACATTCCTTGATGTGTTGATTGACCTACAGATTTATATAAAACATTTTAAATTCAAATGGTTTGTGTCTCATTACATTGATTAAATTAGTATAATATAAGGAACCAATAGCAATGTAGAACTTTGATCAAATGTAGGCATGTAATAGACACGTCATATGCTATTATTAATAAACATTGAAAAATATATAATCAATGTGAGAGGGTTCTAGTCTATGAATACATAGCAAAATAACTAGTATGTACAATGAAGAATCAATTTTCTCTATGGCGATATCTAGTAGAATTCTTAAAAAACACATTTACTTCTACATATTATATGAAAATAGGTCCCATATAGAATATAGTTTTTTTGTACCAAAAATTAAAGTTAGTACAGAGTAGGTACAAGGTATAACATACCTACCCACTCTTGCAAATGTCTTGAGTATAATCTAATAATCTAATGAATGATCTCAGGAAACAACCAATGAATTTCACAAGCATAACAAGCCCTTTGTATTCTTTGACAAATAATTACACTATGTAACCTCAACCATTATAGAAATGTTATTTCTAAGAATATGAACAAGTTATACAACTTGACGAGAACTTTATACTCAAAACAAGAACTCTAGCCATAAAAACTCATATTTTTTTGTCAAAACCACCAAAAAACAACCTCGAATCAAAAAACGATGCTAATAGTAGCACCACTTTTTAGGGGAGCTAAAAGTAAAAAAAAAATTAAACCTCGGGTGGCATCGCTATAATCAAAACCTTAAAATAGACCCCGAATAAAAAATTGCAGCACATATCTTTCACTCATTTTTCTTTCTAGGGCTAAAATTACAAGTCATTTGACATTGTTGCCTTAACGACCAACACCTTTGCAATACGAATGCCAAAATCAACTTACGAATTGAAAATAAGTGCTACTAATGACACATTTTTTCTTTATCGGGTTACATTTGAAGACGTTTCTAAACCATACCATTAAAATACTTAAATTTAAAAATACAATAAAAAACTCTGTAAAACTGAAAAAATATATGATAATTTCAAGAAAAAATGAAAAAAATTTAACCGAAAAAAAAAATCATAAATAATAAAAAATTAAAAAATACAAAAAATATTAAAAAACACAAAATGAGGCACAAACTTCTAAATTGCTAGAGTCAAAAGGCTTAGGTATAAGTGTAGATGATAAATATACACAAAACGAAGTGACACAAAGAAGAGGGATACATTTATTTGTTTATTGGTTCCTAATTTTATGCATGTTGTTAGAAGGGACTGATTTCCTTCCTAGTTAATTTGAATTATCTAGATCAACGGGGAATCCAATTGTTTGAGTTCATTATGGCTTCCTCCAACTGCTAGAAGCTCCGAAGATGGTAAAGGAACAAGATCCCTCAAATTTAGAAATCATTCAGCAAGGTGGTCTGGGGTAGGGGGATGGGGGTGGCTAGGGGGACTAGGTAGTGGATAGGGGGATGGGATGGGATGGGAAGTGGAGTGTGCATGGAGAGCGGGGGGGTCACCCCCATCCAAAACCCCCCTGTTCATCACCCTCTCACCACCACTCCACCATTTTTCCACCACTTTTTTTTGTTTTTTTCTATTTTTTACTTTCTGCACCCACTCTACCACTTTTTTAAGGTTTTAGGTTTGGTTTTTGTTTGTTTTTTAAAGTTGGGTTAATTTTTTTTAAATGGATTTTGGATTTTTTTGTTTCTTTTAAAAAAAAATTGGGGGTAAATTTGTGTTAAATTTTTTATATTTTTAACTTGTTTTTTTTATGAAGTTTTTTTTCAAAAAATTTAATTTTTTAGTCCATGGTTTGAAAAACCTGTAAATGTAACCTAGAAAAGGAAAGGGGCACAATTGGTAGCACATATTTTCAATTAGAGAGTTTATTTTAGCATTTGTGTTATGAAGTTGTTGGTTGTTAAGGAAACACATTTAAACAAGTTGTAAATTTATCTCTAGAAATAAACCGTGTTCTACCATTTTCGATTCGGGGTTGATTTTACAACTTTTACTACAACAGCACCATGGTACACTGCTCGGTGATACCAAAATGTTGTAATTTTAGCACCAAAAAAAATGGTGCTCCAGAAACAAAATTGTGTTCTACCTTTTCGATTCGGGGTCGATTTTACAACTTTTACTACAACAACACCATGCTACACTGCTCGAGGTTATCAAAATGTTGTAATTTTAGCCCCCCCCAAAAAATGGTGCTACCGGTAGCACCACTTTTCGATTCGGGGTTGTTTTTTGGTGGTTTTGACACCTATAAAGAAAAAAAGAACAATGTTGGGTTCTTGTCAAGTTGTATAACTTGTTTATGGAGTAAGTTACTCAAGCTTCATGATTTGAGGCATTTTCCCCAATGAGTATTTTAACCCAAATTCTTCCTTCTAGTGTTCAAGTTCTTACAACTTATTTTTTGGTACACTTGGTCATAGCATATCATTGCTTCCTTGGAATGTAGTGGTCGAACTTGGAAAAAAGTATGAATTTGTTAGTTCTTTTATTTTAAAAGTATAAAATTTCATGCACGTAAACTGAAGAGATTGGATGCATTAATTACGATATTGATTGCTAATGAAAATAACTATGAATATTTTTCCAATATCTTCCAAATTGGCACAAACCATAATCAATCTCAACAAGAATGAGTCATACTATAAAATATCTAAGCACTGGCCTTTGAAAAAAATTTCTGTCACTTGTTGATTTGCATTAATACTAACCAATTAACTACTATCAAAAGAAGATCAAAACCAAATTTCAATCACCAAACTATCTATAAAATGTTAACATGAAATAAGATGTGGAACACTGTTAGAACACAAAATGACTTCTATCACTAACGAAGAAAAAGTAATAGTTCAACTACATCTAAAATCGTGAAGGAGGAGGATCTAACCAATATACAACATCAAGAAAGTAGAAGATGAGAAATACACATCATTCAACACCCCAAATTACACTGAGAGGGCGGAGGGGAGGGTCGGGGGGGGGGGGGGGGGNAAAACATATACCATATATCAAAAGAAATTTTCAATGCAAAGAACATTGCACAAAGAATATGTAGAGAAATCTTGTATGTATAAATAATCTTCTTATTACAAATTATGTTAGGAGACACCAATATCCAAAACAAGTGTGAGCGCCTACTCACTTATTTTGCTGACTCTAGTCAGACAGGAACACCAATCCCTTCCAAGCACCAACTTGTTGTTTTCTAGTCACCAATTTGTGAGGACGTCAATTCTCTTATGAGTACCAACTCATAGTAAGAAAGAAACAACTTGTGTGGTCAGGAACCCACCTGAGATGCCAAGCACCAACCTCTAGAAGACACCAATATTTTGTTCTTTCCCCGTCCTACCACCTAGATATAGATGTGTTGTTGTATTTAATCACAATTCACTTCGTGCTTTCTGATTTGTTTCTTCGGTTTGTCACAAAATGTCGAGCATAATATACTTTACATATTAAACTATTTGTACGTGATCATTCCTTGTATCCTTCTGATCAAATTATCCTTGAGATATTTCACAAATGCTCCTTATATATATGCACGAATTCTCCTTCTATTTTTGCTTGGCCCGTAATATTGTGCACTTCCTCAAGTCATACTGCCATTGATTCCCCTAAACATTTCATCTATTCTCTGAAGCTTGCAATTTCAGAATACTACATCTTTTTTGCCTCTCAAGCTTGTATGGACACGCATGAATCTTTCTCTTATTTACACCAATCTTACTCAATTGAGATGTCCACAAGTATACCAATCTTACTCAATTGATATGTTCATAATTTGTGGTTTCTCTAAGTCGATGACACCCCTTATTCATTTATTTTTATTCAAGCTTACCACCCCTCTTACTCTTTCATCGGCATGCATTTTGTATATTTACGAACTTCAAAAAACCACGTGTCCTTATTTTGCAATGATGGAGTTCCATGACTTGGTGGATCTTGTGCACTGGAGTGATATGACTTGGTGGGACTTGCACACTAAATCTTTATTTAGAATTTGGTGGGGCTTGCTGAGATTTGCACACATATTTTCTATATACTTATTCCTTTAAGAATTTAATGCCATCACCAAGTTCAATAATATCTTTGAAATCAATGACAACACAAGCTCAATAGAATGCCTCGTCTTTGGAAAAAACATAAGAGAGTACATTGTTAAACCTGACACACAACATTCGAAACCCCACCACACAGGGAACCGAAGGAACTGTTTTTTAAGCTCGAGTTGTAAACTTGTCGTAAACAGGTATTTCAATCCCTAAAGAAAAATTTGACCTGAGAGAACAACAAATTTACACATTCCTCTATTCATTGAATTTGTTTAGTAAGTAAAAATCATTGAGGGTTCCATACTTAAGAAACTATGACCTATCATGGCCAATTAAATACTATGGAAAAAATTGTCCACAATGTATGGTTGGGAAAATGTCTCAATGACACAAACTATTGTTAATGAAAGCAAATAGAAAAATATAGACGCATTCAATGACTTAGTTACTTACCATGTGATCCACGATCTCCAATTCAATTCTAATATATTTGATAAATACAAGGAGCAATCATGGATGGAAATTTGGATGTAAAGGTTCATACTTTTTATGGCACATTATGGCACAAAAATCTAGTGAAAAGCATGGTATTTTGTAGTTTTCAAGTAGAAAGCTTCAAATCTTGAAATCGGGTTACCCCTCCATCTCTAACTAGGAGAAAACATAGGATCAGATTTTTAATTTTTATAATATAATTCAAATTGATTAGGATATTTACATGAAATGATAACAAGCACAAAAATATGCATAAGATAGAGAATATACTCAAGACACAAAGATTTTCCTCGGGAAAACCATAAAGGAGAAAACCCCGCAAACTTCCTCATAATAGTTTTGTCACTAAGACAGTATCACAAGATAGAAAAACCCAAGTATAAGAAGTCTTATTTATCTCTCTCTCTCTCTCTCTCTCTCTCTCTCTCTCTCTCTCTCTCTCCTCCTTTATCTTCTCTCTCTCCTCACGTGAAATTGAGTGAGTGAGTGTGTGTATAAATGAGGGAGGGAACCTCCCTATTTATACCCTTCAAGTGACTGACCTTACAACTTGACAATGCCGACTTGTTACCCTAATTGGGTCGACTTCTCCTATAGGGACCTAAAAATACATTTTATTATATTTGACTTGGGTACTACTTCTTCGACTTACAATGGAGGGTTTTTCTCAATGGCCATAGATATTGATGACATCCCAGAAGGAGGGAAACACATCTCCGCTGGGGTACAACAATATAAAATAATAATATACATCATAATATCTTTTGAATTTACAATTACAACAACACTCCCTCTTAACTAGGAAGTTATTCTCTCACCACAGTCATCAACACATATGGTCATGTCATCATAGCTGGATCATCATCATCGTTGTTGTTGTATTTCTCATCTTTTCGATCATTGATAGTGACATATGTACGTCTATCTGTCATAGGAAGTTTCTATAGAGCCATCCCTGTTTCATGTTGGGTGTAGGCCTAGTACTCATCTAGTTCTTCGTCACATCCACGATCAATCCATCGCATAGGTACAACTTAGGACCATTCATTACATTGACACTGTAAACACCTGCGTCTCCTACCATCATCTCATCGTGTCTGTATCATCTCGTCATATCTACATCATCTTGTCGTATCTACATCATCTCAGTGTATCTGTATCATCTCCTCATCATACATAGAACACAACCCAGATGCATATCACTGGACACCTACATTATTCCAACATAGGAGCAAACTAGGACTCATTACGTCTTCAAGACAACCTGTGTCTATGACTATACGAGAATCTCCTAGGAGCACACCAATTTCATTATGTCTCTCCACAATCAACCTACGTTCTACAAACATATAAGCACGTTAAGACTTATTTACGTCACCAAGAAAACCTATGTCTACCATTATTTGAGAACCTCCCAAGCATACACCAAGTGCCTTGTGACCTCTCATCATATCCAGTATGGGACCACACACAAGGACTGATTAAGTACGAACAACTCGTGTACCATGATAGGAATTTTACGTTCCAAGACAACCTCAAGGACTTATTACATCTAAGGAAAACCTACGTACCATGATAGAACTAATTACATCCAAATATAACCTTCCAGGACTCACTGCATCTAAGGAAAACATGTGTACCACACCAGGACTGATTACATCCAAAGATGATATGACAGGACTGATTACGTCCTGGCACAACTTGCGTACTATGACATGATTGATTACACCCGGGGAAAACCTGTATACCTTCCCATGTGAGATCTTGTACTTGTGCATCTGTGTCTTCTGGTATTCTCGTCATATCCATCATGGGATCATACTAGGACTGATTACATCACCAACACAACCAGCATTTTGACCATGCGAGAACTCGTCACTCCCTCTTTCTAGGGACCTCGATCTGGAAAACATCAAGTCTCTCTCTAAAGTATTTGATCTTCACTCTGTCTAGCGACTTGGTCAATACATATACTATCTGCTTGTTCGTTGCAACGTATTGGAGCTTCATTGCTCCTCTATGCACCATATTCTGGATATAGTGATACTTGATCTATATGTGCTTCAACTTGTCATGGAACATCGAATTCTCTAACAAATTCACACAACTCTGGTTGTCACAAAATATACAAGTCACCTCTAACTCAAGATCAAACAAATTAGACTGTAGCTTCCGAAGCCATACTACCCCACAACTAGCCGAACAAGATGCAACATATTCTTCTTCGGTTGTAGTCAAGGCCATGCCGAAATGCTTCCTACTAAACTAGGAGATCATACAGGATCCCAAACTTAACTAGTATCCCAAAGTGCTCTTCCTATCAGTGGCATTGTCTACCCAGTTTGAATCAACATAACCATGCAGGTTAATTTTCTTATTCACATCATACTTGAGCCAGTAATCATCTGTACCCTCCAGGTACCTCAATACATTCTTTGTAGCTACTAGGTGAACATGTCTCGAATATGTTAGGAACTGGCTTAGGGTGTTCACAAAAAATAATATGTCTCGTCTCGTATTTGTTAGGTACATCAATGAGCCAATCATCTAACGATATATTGTGGCATCAACTTTCTCTGATGAATCATCACATAGTAACTTCAAGTTCAGGGCCATAGGTGTGGCTATCGCCTTACATTCTAGCATCTTGAATCTTTTCAGAATCTCTACTACATACTTTCCTTGACCAAGGAATATTTCATCCGTACTCTGCCACACCTCCATGCCTAATATATAGTGCAACATCCCTAGGTATTTCATCTCAAACTCAGTGACAAGATTCCTCTTTTCATATACGATGATTTCATCCTCTCCTATCAGAAACAGGTCATCAACATATAGCAGGAGCATCACTGGTCTTCCTCCTTCAACCTTGAAGTAAAGGTTGAAATCTTCTTTACTCTTGGTAAAGCCTAAGCTCATCATGAAGTTGTCCATCCTTCTGTGCCATGTCTTGGGTTCCTGCTTCAATCTGTACAAGGATTTCTTCAATTTGCACACATGTTTTTACTTGTCATGTGTCTCGAATCCTAGTGGTTTCTCCACACACACTTCCTCTTCGAATTCACCATTCAATAATGATGTCTTGACTTCCATTTGGTGTACATTTCATTTCATTACTGCATCCAATGAAAGTATAGATCAAATGGAAGTGTATCTCGCTATGGGTGCAAATGTCTCCTCGTAGTCTATGCCTTCTTTCTGGGAGAAGCCACACGCCATGAACCTTGCCTTGTGTTTTTTAGTGCTACCATCTACAGCATGATTGATTTTGTAGATCCACTTTGAAGTCACAATAGACTTCCCTTTCGGTCTTGGAAATATCCCCCATACATCATTCTTCATAATCGACTAGTACTCCTTGATCATGACATCCTTCCATTCTTTCTTTTTTGCTTCCTCTTTGTAGTTGGAAGGTTATTTGTCAATGATGTCACATAGCAGGGCCACATAGTTATTGTATGGTTTGGGTTTCTTCCTTTCTCTATGTATCCCATCTGGAGCGTTATATCTTTCTGCACCTTGTATTAGCTCCTGTGCTCATCCTGGTTTTCTCTTGTGGGAGTTATTCTCGTGAAGTGGTTCTACAGGCTCTTGTGGTTCTGCCATGTCGTGATCTTCATGGTCTTTTGTAATTGTTTCTTCCAGTTTCATGTCTCGGACTCTTGATGCTTCAGGTTCTTTGGATTCTACAATAGGTATTTTTCTATAGCTGGAGTATGGTGAATCTTCGTCGAATGTTATGTCTTTGTTGATGTCAATCTTCTTGAATCCTGGGAAGTATATTTTGTAAGCCTTTGAAGTATCATTGTATCCTAAAAATATCTTCTTCCTCCCTAAAGGATCGAGATTGATCCTCTTTTCCTTTGGGATATGTATGTACACTGGGAAGCCAAATATTCTAAGATGGCTGACTTTTGGTTTCTCCCCTAACAAAGCCTCTTTAGGAGTCTTTTTGTTGAGTACTCGATGAGGAGTACAGTTCTGTACATACACAATTTTCCTTGCTCCTTATTCCCAAAGGGGCATCAAACGATCCTAGTCATGTATCATTTCCTTCGCTACTTCCATTATAGTTCTATTCTTTTGTTCCACAACAACATTCTGTTGAGGGTTGTATGGAGTGCTTAACTCCCTCTTAATCCCAGATTCTCTACAAATTTCCTTGAATTCTTCTGAGGTGAACTCTTCTCCATTATCTGACCACATAGTTTTGATCTTCCTTTCAGTGTGGTTCTTAACCAAGGCTTTGAATCCTTGAACTTGTTGAATACTTCATTTTCCCTTTCAATAAATATATCCAAGTCTTACGTGAGAAATCATTTATAAAGGAAACATGATATGCATACCCTCTTAGTGAGATGGATGACATGGGCCCGCAAACATCTGAGTGGATTATGTCCAGTATTCCTTTTGGTTTTCTCTCACTGATGGGAAATGTATTCCTTACGTTCTTTCCTTGCGCACATCCCTTGCGAATTCCTTCATGCTTTGTCTAGATTGTTGGAATTCTTGAAACTGCTTTTCTTGCAATCGATAGTTCTCTATAGTGCACATGTGCAAGCCTTCTGTGACATAGTTCATTTGGTTCTATAGATCCAGGAACCAATGCTTGTTCAGGTTGTCCCTTCAACTTGTACAATCATCCCTCTTTCTCTCCAATAATTGTTGCATCATCTATTATCTTTCCTTTTGGCAAAATTTGGACTTGGCCATCAACGAATGAAACACTTATTCCCTTTGCATCTAGTGCAAAGATGAAGAGAATATTCTTCTTCAATCCTGGAACATATAGCACATCTTTCATCTTCAAATATTTCATGGAGTCTAGCTTGTAGGAAGCTTCTCCACTTCCCTTTATGGGGTATTGATAATCATCCCCAAGATTCACCTTGTGTGGTGACTCATGCTCAGAGAGATTTACAAATGATTCTTTGCATCTCGTCATATGTTTGGATGCTCCACTATCTACAAGCCAATCATTGCTTCCATGTGAGATAATGCTCGTGAGTGATGATATAAGAACATATTCTTCATCACTTAAAGAATAAGTTTCTTCTTTGAGTCTCTTTATTGTTGGTTCAACATCTTCAGCGGTGTGAGCATGGTGTCTCTTCTTGTTTGACTTCTTGTTGAAGGAGCCTCTATTTAAGGGATGATCTTTGGATTAATGTCCCTTCTCATCACAAGTGTAGCATCAAATGTTGGAAGGATATTTTCTAAATTTCTTTTCCTTTTGTGATGATGGTCCTCCCTTCTATTGTGATGGTGATCCTCCTTCTTTCTATGATATCTTCTGGTGGGAACTGTGAGAGCTTGATTTACAGTTTCTCCCATATTCTCTTCTCTTATTATGAGTCGAGCTTCTTCTTGTGTGCATTATTCCCAGACTATGTTGAAACTAATCAACCTTCTTCTGGAATATATTCCTTGAATGAATGAATCCCATGATCTAGGGATACCATTCAAGATGGTCATAACAATCTCTCCTTCTTCTACATTCTCTTCAAGTGCTTCAAGTTGTTCCTTTATTCGAGAAACCCTTATGAAGTAGGATTGCATGGCCTCTGAGTTTTGTATCTTCACATTCGTCAGCTGGTTCCTCAATGTAATCTTCTAGTTGATGTTCTTTCCTTCAAACAACTTTGTCAAAGCATCGAACACTTCCTTCGGTGTCTTCAAGGATGAAACATGGGGGATGATATGATCCTTAATAGAATTTGTAATGATTCTCTTGGACTTAACCATGTTCTTATTATGGATATCCTTAGCCTCATATCCCTCTGGTTCTCGAACTTCCTTACTAATATACTGATCCAAATCATTTTATTCAAGGATCAAGGAGATCCAATACTTCCATTCTCAGAAGTTGTCAACCCCCCCCCCCCCCGAAGCTTGTCCTCAAGTTGAGTATGATGAGTCATTTTTAATTGAGAACATCAAATGGAAATAACGGAGATATAGATCTTATTGATCATTTTAGGTGTCCAACCTGGTTCTGGAGCTGGCTAACCTAGGGCTTTTTCAGATAAACCCAAATTTTTCCAAACTTGCAATTTTGGAATTTTGTCTGGATAGAAAGTTGCGCCTTCTTGAGGAAAGTTGCTCAGTAAGGTCCTTTTCTGAAAGATGAGGTGGGAAGCCTCCAAAACTTGATGTCCTAGTTCCTCTCGGCACTAGTGTCTAGGTCAAAAATGAAACTTCTTCAAATTTGATTATGTTTCCACCAAAATATGCTCCCTTCTAGGGTGAGTTATCTTATCCCTCTTTTTTTTATGATTTGTGGATAGAAGACCTTGAACTAGGAATCCCTAGTTTATGCTACTACACAGTGCCTTCTTTTAGATAGGCTCCGATACCATGTTAGTTTTTCTAATCTAATTCAAATTGATTAGGATATTTATCTGAAAGAATAACAATCACAACAAGATGCATAAGATAGAGTAGATACACAAGACACAAAGATTTCCCTCGGGGAAACCATAAAGGAGAAAACCCTGCAAACTTCCTCATAATAGTTTTGTCACTAAGACAATATCACAAGATACAAAATCCCTAGTATAAGAAGTCTTCTGCATCTCTCTCTCTCTCTCTCTCTCTCTCTCTCTCTCTCGTTAATCTTCTCTCTCTCCTCATGCGAACTTGAGTGATGGAGTGTGTATAAATGAGGGAGGGTGCCTCCCTATTTATACCCTTCAAGTGATTGACCTTACAACTTGACTAGGATGAATTTTTACCCTAACTGGGTCGACTTCTCCTAAAGGGACCTAAAAATACATTTTATTATATTTGACTTGGGGACTACTGCCCCAACTTACAACAGAGGGTTTACCTCAATGACCATAGACAATAATGACATCCCGAAAGGAGGGAAACACATATCTAATGGGGTACAAAAATATACACTAATAATATAGATCAGAATATCTTCTGAAGTTACAATTACAACAACTCAAATTTGGTTACTTTAGTGCTTTTTATCCCCTGGGAATATCTCGTGGTTTCTATCCACTGTAATTAATACTAGTGGATCCCCATATAATTTTTTGGACACAATAGAGACCATTTCAAATTATGAAAAGAAATATTAAGATCATGATGTCAAATTAGCCTTGAATCTGTACATTGTCAGTTGAAATCATATGAGTAAGCCCAAAGGGACAAAATCCTTTCCTAGTAAGCCACAATTTCATGAAATTTGGGTGATATACTTGTAAAATAAATATTCAATCCACAGAATTGGGGCCAATAGGAACCATAAATTTTATTTACATGAAATATAAAGGATGAAATACCTCCATATAAATCTCCATTCCTATAAGTTAGGGTCACGGGATCTTCCCTTCTTGAAGCCATGTCATAACACCTTCGTTCATGGGATATTAAAGAATACCCCTAATTTCACTAGATATTGATAATTACTTACAAAAATCCTTTTGTTGGCGCCCCCTCCCAAAACATATTTCTAATAAAAAAAACCTTATTTTTATGATATATTACTTATTTTTAATAAAAACCCCTTTTTATACACCCCCCATACCCTATTCCCCGCCCTTGAATACCTGCAATATATTGACCTTATTTTTCACAATTAAAAACCCCCCTTTATGAATGCACGTGATAAGATATTTATCAACAAGGTGAATCCTGGTGGTTAGGGTGAATGGAAGTTGTAAAGTGAATTATAGAGGGTGAAAGCCATTTTCTTCTACTCTCCCTCATATGCTAATGGTTTCAATTGTAAAATATTTAAAATACAATTTGGGCTAACTATAGTAAACCATTACTGTGCAAAATTTCACCTAATGAAAATCCCAAACCTCATACTCTGTTACAACTATTGTCGTTGGATACTTAAAATCAACACATACAATTCCAGATACCTATTAAGGGACAATAATATTAAGAAGAGTAACTATCCATAAGATACATGATACTTAATTACCCATTTTAATTTTTCATTTTAGGTTTCTTGGTTTATATACTTTCCTCTTCTCCCAATTCATCATCTTGTACTTAATATCAAGAAGGTCTTCTACAGTGCTTTGCGCCTATAATTTTGATATTCTATAATGGTTATTCTAATCTTTAAGACTTCACTTCAGGGAGTTCTATTTTTCTATTGTGGTTTTGATAATTCATTTCATACTCTAGTATTTTTCCTTCAGAGCTATTTGTTGACAGGTATATGTAGAAATCTAGTGCATCTATGGCAATAAATAGAGTTAGGATTATGTAAAGCAATAATGATCGTCCTCATAAATTATAAGTTCCAGAGGAAAATAGTCAAAGGAAAGGATTGAAGCATCATATCAATATGAAAAAGTAACCTTCTTAGTTATATTGTTCAATAGAAATGATCAAATATTATCTATTTTCAACTTTCAAGAGAACTTAGGAAATGTCTTTTAGATCACATATAAAAGTAATTTTCCTTTAAAAATTCACTAACTATCTACAACTGAGAGAAGAAAACAAAGAACATAATAGATCTAATCCAATAAAATCCAAAATCCAAAAATAGCCAATCAAATTGTTGACAACAATTGTTTAAAACTAAGCACAAGACTTTATGAAACCAAAAGCTTGATCCAATTCCATCCAAACTTAAATTTACATACCTTTAATGTTCCATATCCTCATTGAACAAACATTTGATGCAGTCAAGATCCATTCTGAATTTGATATGAATCAAAGCCATGTATTGGCGACAAAGCGATAAGGATTTCTCTTGACACTGACCTGGAAATGACAAATGCAACACATCAAACAAGAAAGGTGGACGAGCATAAATGGTATCATCTAATAGAAAGAAAAAAAAATCATTTCTATCACTTTTGATTATGACCACAAAATCAAAAGGCTATCTAATCTAAGATCCATTAGAAGAGCCCACTATCCCTATTCCCAACATTAAGAAATAGAGCCCTTGAGAGATTCAAATGGTTTTCAATGGATCGCACAAAGTGCAACAATAGACAACAAGGACCTAACACAACATGCAAGTGTTGGGAGATACAAACCAAATAAAGCTAGAAACACATGAACCAAAGGATCAATTTATGCTTATTGTCAATTGGATGCTTCCTAGATTCCCCCAACAGGATGGGAGTCATTCAATTTTCATTGTTGCATGCTAAACTGATTCGGACCATTGAATGTTCCTAACAACATAGCCAACCTACAAGGGCTCAGAAGCAATTTCTCATGCCAAATAATATTTGTTGAACCAATATTTTTTAGTTTTCCCATGGAACAAATTCCCCATAGGAAATTCTTTTGTACATAGGCCTCCGTTAAGAATCCCAATGAAGCGACTTGATGGCGATGATGAAGAGGAAGATCCAACACCATGAATCTGATCAATAGCACCTATAGACTCATCACAAAGAGATGCTAGCCACAAATCCTAAACAAAAAGATACAAGCATATAATTAACATCTTTTTTCACTCAAACACAAAATGTAGTCAATAAGGAAAAATATCGTAACTAATAAGTACCAAGGACCATGAATTTTTTCAACTTTTCCTTATCATATAGGTGGTTTTCTTTTAAATTGGAAAAAAAACTTGTTCAAAGTTCATTTAGGTGTTGAGATCAATTAATATCTTGGGGATGTTTTCTGAAACACATAAATACGACCGTAAACATATCCAAGGGTTCCTCCATTAGGAATTAGTTGGTCAAACACTGTCTCAAAATTGTTTCAAACTTAAAAATATTAACAACTAAAAACACAGTATTGCTATAAACATTGACAAAGCTAGAAATGAGACACACTGTATGATAAACTTACTTGGTATGTTGATTTTTGTTATATCTACCCATATAAATAAACACATTGGGAATCAGATTGTGCGCATCCACCACTTACACAATACCCATCTAAATAGACACATTGTGCATCAAATTGTGCACATCCACCACTTGAACAATCATTTTCTTCACTTTTCTAGCAATTTTTCTCTACAAATCCTTGTCCATTAACGGATGATTCAGAGAATATCCTTGTAGAGAATCCATTATTGTGTGGTTTTGTTTTTCTTTTCATCTAAATAAAGTACCCACTACTGACCTCTTTCCTTCTCTCTATTATGGCTTGGGTGGGTTTGTAATTTCTTCTTCCTCACCTTCCATTGATTACAAGTTCTTTTTCCTTGCCTTCCATCGATTGCAAGTTCTTTTGCCTTGCCTTCTATCGATTGCGAGTTCTTTTTCCTAGCCTTCCATCAATCATATAGAATCCCTCGTGACTTTGACCCAAACCCTAACAAAATTAGACTCTTATGTCAAAACTTCACATTGTTCACAGGATTTGCACATAGATGTGGTGGAAGGAAACTTCTGGAACATGCAAGAACGAACCCATGTTAAAACCTTATCTCAAATGTCTAATGTGGCGGTTTCTTACTTGTGAGACACATATTTTCAATAGTGGGAGGGACAATTAATATGGAATAGTGTTCTAGAAAGATGCCCTCAAATAAAAACTCACATTGGTGTAGTTGTATGACATCATACATAAATAAGAATTGAAATTCATATCTAAACTCTTGAAATATGTAATGATGACTTGTGTCGTATTGTTGGTTAAAATGCATAAATAACTATAATATTATAAAATAGAGTCATCCCACATGCATTATGTAATCAATTATCTTATAACCGTTCCGATTATATAAGAGATGTGGAAAGCTATTTATCCCATATGTAATATAAGATGTAGATATTCTATACCTCTAGTTATATAATAGAGGTGAAGGAGACTCATCAAACATGCATTTATGAAGATGCATGTATTATATAAGATGGATAAAAAATATCTTATGGGTGTTCTTTTCTCTTGTTTTCTCTTGTCTCTAGTATTTAGTACAATAACCTTCAGATTTAGTATGTGTTTGCTATTTTTAATTCACACATACCATCTGCATCATTAACAAATAATTACAAATATTTCTTATTTCTCTTTTTCCTATGTAGTCAAACTTGGGCCTTTCCCAAAACTTGGGCAGCTTTTCCATGTAGTTTCTCAATGCTTTCCCAAAACTTGGGCAACGATGGTGGTGTGACAATTGCTTCACCTAAAATCAATGATTACAATCTTAGCATTTGAAAATAAATGTTAGATGATATTGAGAAATGCAATTTTACACTTCAAATATCATTTTTTTAACCTACATTAAATTTATAAGTTATTTATGTAACGTATGCAGTTTTAATAGTTATAATTTTACGGGTTAAGTTTACAAGTTCTTTATGTAACATATGCAGTTTTAAGTTTTAATAATTATAATTTTAAAGATTTTAGGGGTGGCAAGTGTACGGGTTCTTTCTTTTAGATGGTGATGGAAATATATAAGTGAACTTCTTTTAGGTGTAGGAGTAGTAATAAATAACCAAGCTGAAACATATACTTTATTCTTAGTAACATATTTTTTTAGTTGAATCAAGTTAAAAACTCAGTGAATTTTGAAGATTCACTTTATGTGATAAATCAGGGAAGGAAAAAGGCTCCACGGAAGGAACAACAGTCCTGGTTAAAAATGGAAACCCATGCATGAGGTATTGGCTCATCTAGTGTTTGTGATGTGAAAAATTGTCAAAAGAGGAGAGCATCACACATATTTTCATATAGCATGAAGATAACACTATGTGAGGGAAGCTTTACACACCCATGTGCCTTATAATCCCCCGCTCTTCTATTTCCAAATCCAAACATGTATATATTTAGAGATCATTTACTAAGGCACTTTAATATAGGCGGGATATTTCTTCTTAAGTTGACATTTTGTGAATGGAAATTTTGGAGTGGATTGGGTCCAAGTATTGGAAGGTTGTCTTTAGTCTCTAGAGGTGACATCTTTGGGTATTTTCAAGTTTGACAAAGATAAGAGCCTCGCTCTACGTGGTTTACTTTCTTGGAGCTATAGTTTATTTTTCCCTGGGCTTCACTCTTTTTCTCAAATCTGGGACATTTTGGGTGGCATGGATTTTTATAACTTTTCATAATTTCTGGAAAAAATATGAAAAAGCATATGCTATTTAACTTTCATAATTGGTAACAACGGTTTTAGATAAGGATTTAATGAATTTTCACTTTAACTAAAAATTTTGAGTTGTTAAAGGTTTTTTAGTCGATGCACTTAAAAAAATAAGTTGCACTGGCTCACAACTATTTAATACACAACCAATGCATGTTTTAAAAAGAAAGTCACAACTAAATGTTGCTGCAAAAGTCACAATTGATGGTATTGATGTATTTTTAGCTAAAGCATGCGATCAAGCCTCAAAAGCAAACTGTTGCAACAATAATGAGACCTTTTGAGATAACAATTGAGATTAGATGTTCCATGCATTAACGTGATGGAAGATTGGGACCTGATAGGGACAGCAGGGTGGACCCAAGACTGGCCCTGAAGGTTTCTGTCCAGGAGATTGCAGTTAGCCAGTTGGAGGGTCTCTCGTGGATGGAGATAGCTAACGGAGTAAGCTATCTACTTGACTGTTAAACTGCTGCTCGAGTAAAGGTGGGTGCAAATCGTTCCGTAGATAGCTAGCTTAAGCTATCTACTTGACTGTTAAGCTTAAGCTATCTACTTGACTGTTAAACTGCTGCTCGAGTAAAGGTGGGTGCAAATCGTTCCGTAGATAGCTAGCTTACACAGTGCTCCAAAGACATAGAAGCACATGTGCTTTAAGGCAATTTTTAAGGCAATTTTGAGCACAATGTGTCCATTCCTCAAAGAAAAGAAAAGCATCGATGTGCATATAACTTAGAGGAGCACCGATGCACCCATTCCTAAAAGAAAAGAATCGGTGCACACATAGATTATAAGAGCACTAGTGCACCCATAAAAGCATCTAACACACCCATTCCTAAAAGATCAACATTGGTGCACCCATACCAATGTGAAGCACCTGCGTTGTCGGTGTTCTAAGATAAACGAGGAGCACTAGTATTGCCCAACTAAAGTGAAACGTAAATCAATATTCAGTGCATTTTCCTTGTTATAGCGAACTCGATTCAGTGCCTTTTCTTTTTGTAGCGATCATCTTTTCCCATTCCACAATCACTGATAGATGTAGATAATAAATAAGAAGATAAACTAATACATTTTAAAGTTAAAAGGATAACTTTTAAATGTTTAGCACCATATAAAATCATGCCTTCTGGAGCAGCTGTTAATAGTAATGAAAGAAACTTTGCTGTAGCCATTTGTGTTCATTGGATATACTAGAGAAATGCATAGAATTCAACATGGTGAAATAATAGAAATTCCTGGAGCTCCTGCTGTAGCTATTTCTATACATTGAACGTTTTAGAGAACTACATAGAGTTGAACATAATGAAATGATAAAAGCTTTCTTAAAGCCATTTTTGTACATTGAATTTACTCCACGAATAAAATAGAATAGAGATAAAATAAAGTTATAAATAATGGAATTAGATGCAATACACATTACATGCTACTAAAGTTATTCAATGATGAACAGAACCAAATTATATCATTCTGTTCTTTCCATGACCAAAGAAGTGGGTAGGATCTTAATCCCTTCTAAACGAAGTCCACCTTTCCAATTACCAGCTTCCCATTCGTTCATACAAAACTCTATATTTCCTGGATCATCCAACTCTTCTTCTACAACAAAATTTCCTACATCAAACTCCATCCACCCCTCTTCTGCATGTCTAAAGGGAGTCATCTGGTACGCTTCAGTTTCAATAGGTTTATCCATGTCACTCAAACAACGAGTATATATGTGGTGATAACCATAAGGAGTTGTAATAGAGAATTTGACAGTCTCACGATTCCATCTATATGCTGGATCCATGCCATGGGGTGACTCATGGAATTTGAGCCTGAATAAAATGCTAGATGTCTCACCAGGAGAAGAAGCTTGCAGGGTGAGTGCACAAAGATGAGGGTCTCTTTTGGCGCGTTAGATGCAATAGAAAACTGAAAAAATAGACATCCATCAACTTGCATGGATATTTTGAGACACTTACATAATGAATCTTGCGATGAGTAAAACACAATAAATGTAGGAAATTGAATGACCTTTCCAAATATATAATTTTTTTCTATTGAAAATGCTGTTAACAATCTGAAGTTAGATATTTTTTAACGGGCACTTTTTATTTTTTGGACAAATTATAAGGTATATGTTTTTGTGGGTGCAGCGTCTGAGTGACTAAATGATGGAATAAACTTACGAAAATCGGTATACATATAGAGAACATATAGTACTAGTGCACGACTATTTTTCCAATAATAAATATAATATTTTTAATTTTTTTATTTATTATCTAAGAGATCAAACCTCGAAAACGGTACGTCAATTGTGGGTGCAACGTTTGAATGTCTTAATGCAATTATTTGGAAATGGGTTTTTTATAGCATGTAGAGCTCGGTGTTCTTTAGTGCACCATACAATTTTTTTTAAATGGTTGAGAAACGAAAAAGATATGGACGAAACACTAACAGTGTGTTTTTTGAGTTGAGGAGTGATGATAGAAGATAAATAAGAAAAAAATAGAAAAAATAATGTATTCTTGTTAAA
>LPNX010904389.1:0-13475 GCA_001517045.1 Pseudotsuga menziesii
GGTTGGGGTGTCATGAATTCCACATGTAAGGGGGTTGGGGGGTTAGAAGTTGTTTATTTTCCTAACAATACTATATGTTTCATAATTTTGATTTTATTGAAATTTAGAGATCCCAGTACACCTATTTGATGCTTTGCATGCACCCTTACATGATGAGAATATTCTCTATTTGAGTTGTCTTAAGCTAATTAGAGTAAATTTGGGGTGAATTTGAGTATTTTCATTTAGATGGAGGGATTTTGGGTCAAATTCTAGTTGTCCTCAGTTAATTAGAGTAATTTTATAACAATTCAAGTTGTGTTCAAGGAATGGCATTGATTTTAGGAGAGTTAGAGTCAATCTTGATGAGTTCAAATTGTCTCTAGTACATGGGAGTGATTTTGGGGAGTTTTGAGTCAGTCTTGGTAAATTTGAGTTATCCCCAGTTATTGGAACTATTTTTTCCAGTGGATTTTAGTCACTATAAGTGGTTTCGAGTTTCTCTTTTGAGAACTTGAATATGTCAGTGAGTGGACTATAGAATCTTTGGGTGATTTGGAGTTACTTCTCCATAGTATTGAATCAATCTATTAGAGGGAATTCAAACTGGTCTTAATGGGGTGTTGGAATATTAAAAAATCACTCCATACTTAGGATAAGATAATTAGTTCTCTTTGATTTATTTCGTAGTTGTTGACCACCATTTAGCACCATTGGCTCACTCTTTAGATAAATATTACTAGGAGAAAGCTTGGATAGATTCTGAATAAGATTATATATCTTTTATGATTGTCCAAGAATAATAAGAGTTCTTTCATGCCTTCGATTTATTTTATCTTGTTCTTTTTGCTTTTCAATGGATAAGGATAAATCTAGTTGACTTGGAAAGATATCTACTTTTTGGCTAACACATACTCCATGTTTTTATTTCCAAAATCCACAATATTACTTATTTTTCATTACTCATTGGCTTCCATATCTGATTTAGCTAATTCGTAAGGTCCTTCACTAAGTTGGAAAGATGATGTTTCCACTATGGGGTTTTTAGCATATTTAGTAAGCCTGCTTTTGTAAGCTACTTGAATTGCCTTTGGTGCATTCAAATTCTCTACCAGAGATGTATTATTTAGTGTACTATGATTTTTCAATAAGATAATGATATAGTTTACATCATTTGACTTTCTTGTTCTCATGTGTCCTGCTCAAATTTTCTCCCTTCTCTGTATTCTTGCAAAACTAATTGTGAGGTTTCTTCAATGAACTAGATTTCGGTATTAACAAATTCTCACAGAATGCACCACAAAATTTATGTGTCCTGCTCAAATTTTCTTCCTTCTCTGTATTCTTGCAAAACTAATTGTGAGGTTTCTTCAATGAACTAGATTTCGGTATTAACAAATTCTCACAGAATGCACCACAAAATTTAAGATCTACATCTATGCAGGTTTTAATGGGATTCTTGTGCAATATCGCATGGGTTTCGTTTGACAAACCCATGCATTGTATGGTTTTCTTTTGATAAACCCGTGCAGTTGGCCTATAGTGTGAATTATCCATTATTTTTTTCATTTCATCTTGTGCAATATCGCATGGGTTTCGTTTGACAAACCCATGCATTGTATGGTTTTCTTTTGATAAACCCGTGCAGTTGGCCTATAGTGTGAATTATCCATTATTTTTTTCATTTCATGTGTTGATTTTGTTGATGAAGAAGTCTTATGGGTTACATGTTCTAAGTTGATGATTTCTTCTTATAATAACTAACGAAATGTCGAATGTGTGTGAATTTTAGGTCATAACAACAATTATTATGATATAGTTCCATACTTTCTTGGTATATACATTAGGCATAGCATGGCATCTAAAAGAACTGGTTTCAAGAAGAAATCTATCCATTTTAGAATTCCAAAATTAAGGAGTGTTGCATATATGTTATATTCTTTGCATGTGTTTGCGGGGGGTGAGGTGGGGGGTGTTTCTCCTATCAGTGATGTTCTCGACAATCCATCCAAAACCTGGATGGAAATAGTCAGGATTCTGTTTCCAACGTGAGCGCAGCGAGCGCCAACGTTTTTGAGTTGTTTTTAGTTATTTCTGGGTTGTTTTCTAAAAATATGTAATTTCATCTCGGTTAAGGGTTTGGGGTCTATTTTCTAATATGATTTAATGGATTAGCATATTGGAGGCTGCAAAATACCTACAACATATTGTGAGTAATTCATAATGATAATGATAAAATAGAAGGGGTGGCTCCAAGGTTTGTTGGTTTTCCTAGTTAAGGGTTTCTAGGGTAATTCTCTATGTTTTATGTGTGAATTTTATGGTGTAATATATATTTTGGTTAAAAGAATCTGTATGATTTTCTTCTTTGCACAAGTTTCAAACATACATGTGGTATTATAGCTTAACTATTGGAATTAGGGGGATGCTTTTGATGCAGAGGGTTCGACGCAATTGATATATCTTGGTTTTGTGATAAACCTTGGTTCAATGGTATATTTATAGTGCTGATTTGTGCAATGAAAGATAACATCGCAAAGTTTGAGAATTGAGATCAATAAATTTGACGACCAAAACTTTGAGCTATGGAATCCCAAAATGGAGGATCTTCTTATAGATTGAGAAAAATGGATTGTTGTAAATTTGGGTACAAAACTCACGAGAACATCACAAGAATATTGGGAGAAATTAGAAAGGAGGGAAATGAGTACAATTAAACTGTGCTTATCAAACTCTGTGTTGTTGAATATATATAGAGAACATAGTGTAGTAAAGTTGTGGATGATGTTAGGGGGTTTATATCAATTAAAATCCCTTGTAAACAAGTTGTTTCTGCAAAATAAACTATATTTTCTCATAATGGAGGATAATGGCACAGTGATAGAGCATCTGGATGTATACAAAACTTTACTAAGTCAAATAACCTTCGTTGGTATTAAAATGGTCAAAGAAGATAAATGTATTACATTATTGTGTCCTTTTCCAAATTCATGGGACAACTTAATTGTAGCAATATATAGTGCTAGTCAAAAATTCGATGAGATAGTATCATCCATAATATCACAAGAGATGAGGTTGAAAACCATGGATACTCAAATCATGGATTCCTTGTCTATGATAGGTTTCCACCAGGAGAGAAATGAAAAATAAGGGATCCAAGGGGAGATCTGAAAGGGTGGATCTATATACCTAGGAAAAGGTATGCGGAAGTGTTGGAAATGTAGTAAATGTAGTAAATGTAAGCACTATAAAAAGGATTTCATATATAAGAATGTTAATAAATAGAAGGGATCCAAGGATTCCCCTTCCATAGAGGAAAATACCTCCTCAAAACAAGTATGGGATGTGTATATAGATTCCACAGGTAATCATTTAGAACTTGATATATGGATGATTGAATCAGGTGCATCATGTCACATGACACCTCATAGGGAGTGGTTTTGTGAATATGAACAGTACATTGGAGGAGATGTGTACTTGGGAGATGATTCACCAGCCAATATCAATGAATGTGGTAGACTCAAGTTGAAACTCAAGGATGGAAGGATTACAAATATACAGGGAGTGCTACACATTCCAAATCTAGAGAGAAACTTGATATTTATCGGAAGAATGGATGTTTTGGGTGGAAAGAACATGTGTGGAGATGGTAGTTGGTTTGAGGATCAATCGTATTGATAATGAGATTTTAGTACGGAAATCTATACAAAATATTGGGAAGCACCATCATCAATGAATGTAACATCTATGGTGTGTCTAAGTTTACGTCCCCATACCCCATAATGCAAAATAATTAAAAAATTTGCTTCAAGAACCCTGGTTATCCTTTCAAGACACAGGGCATGGATGTTAACACACTCTTCAACAATCAATATCAGGCTTAGAAACCATTGTAATAGTCATTTCACCCTTTGACGAATTCATTTTGTGACCAGAATCTCTCTTGCACACTAAACCTGTCATTTCTGTATTCCTCCTTCCCTCCTGTGGAACTCAAAAGTTGGAGCCAACAACACAACATATTTCTTCAACCATGGTTCCACCTCCCACACTTGCGCCTTCCTCCTTTTTGACCTTGGAACTCAGGAATCCGAAATCTAACGTGCATCGAGAATACTTAATGGCTCTTCCGCCTTCCTCCTTCCGCACTTCTTCTTTCCAAGATTTCGACCTCAGAACTCAAAAATCAAAACCCTAATGTGCGATGGAAATACTTAATGGCTTTTTTTCCTTCCACCTTCCGTACTTTCGCTTTTCACCCTTTTGACATAAAAGCTCGAAACTCAGAAACTTAACAAACAAGGGAAATACTTGACATCTCTTTCGCATTTTGCCTTCCGCACTTCCGATTTCCTCCTTCGGAACTCAGGATTTGGAAAACCAACTTTTGACATTAACCTTTTTCTGTACTTCCAACCTCGGACTTCAGAAATCAGAAAGTTCACTTTTTTCCTTAGAAATTTTCTGCACTTTCGACCTCGGAACTTGTAAATTGGAAAAGCAACTTTCGACTTCCGACTTCTGCGCTTTTTTTGCACTTTTGACTTCCAACTTCTGCACTTTTTTTGTACTTTCGAATTCTGGTTTCCAACCTTGGTCTTCAGAAATCGAAAAGTTAACTTTTTTCCTTAGAAATTTTGCTTCCCGACCCCAGAATCCGAAAATCGGAAAACACACTTTATGCCTTGTTCAACTTCCTTTTTTCTAGTTTCATCCTTCCTCCTTCCTTAGGCATATTCCAAGGGGCGGAAACACTAAATCAAAGGTATCTTAACTCTCTAACGGGATTCCATCCTCCATGAACTTAGGAAAAAAACACAAAAATACAAGGCATAACAATGAAAATGCAGGAACATTCATCATAGTAAACTCTAATGAAAGATTGCAAGCATTCATCATATTCATTCATTCTGTCATTCATTCCTAAGAAACTACATTGCATAAACAATAATGACAGAGATTACTTATGTTGACTGATGGAGTCGTCCCGCAACTAGCTATGTAGCTGCAACGTTTCACCCAACCTTAGGTCAGTGTGTTCATTAATATCTCAACACACTACACCCCCGATTTGGGCATGATTTCCTCAAGGAACTAGGGAGAAATAGGCTCACACTTAGCCAACACACATCAAAACATAGTCAAAGCAACCTGCAATTACGTTTCTCAGACTATTCAGCCAAGGATTACACACAAGGCTAAATACACAACAAGACATAGCCAAAACAACCTATAGTTGGGTTTCCCATACTGCTAAGGAAATGGAAAGGTAGATATACTAGCTAGTGAGATCAACCACAAAGTTATGGACACCTATACTAGATCTATCCATCTTTGCACTTCACAATACCTACACACCCAACACAAGGAAGTATTCCCTTCACTGCTACATAGTTCTCTCAGGCCATACCTTCCCTTCCATTGCTATTTCGGGTGTGCATCAAGGATTTTATAGACCCTCTTGATATGTTTGTGAGGTTCCTCTATTCACTAGGTTTATCAGCCAATTTTGGGCCTCTTCCACTCCTAATCCTTTCATACCAAAACAGGGATGTGCATCACATCAATTTTTGTGAGGAAAACACAGCCACACAGGCTCCATTCTGTAATAAAGAGAAAATAGGGTCTCATAGAACATTTTCACTTAGGCCAACACTGCAGAACCAAACCTTCATGGCTCAGGATGTTTGAACCACCAACAACACACATGAACAAACTGATCTGAATGATCAAATGGTCTCCCACTAGAATGGTAGAATGGTCAGCAATAGGGAACATAATGGTGTCCGCTTACCCAAAGAACAACAACAAAATATTCTTGTGACTGAGAGAAAGGATAGACTGTCATGCATCCACATTCTTCCTTACATCAGAATCAAGATCACATATTCCTAGACTGTAGACTTACAGGCTTACTCATACAAGTAATCAACTTGACATGCTTTGCTCTGCCCAAGGAATTAACTGCCTCAACCAACTTCTGGAAGAAATTGATGATTGAGGATAGAGAAAAAAAAGGTAGTTGAGAGTTCATCGGTTTCCCCATTGACATCTTGTCATACCCTATTGGCTCAGAGGGTTTGACTAACTCCCCACCCTATCCCTTAAGGAATCATGTCCCCATCTCTTTCACATTGCAGTCTAATAACTAGTTGTGGTATTTTATTAATTGTATATTTACATGATATTCAAAATATGTTATGCCTTACTTAGCACTATAACCATAGGTATCAACCTTGATCACCTATAAACAAAACACCAAATCAATGGCATTGCCTTGTCCTTGAGGTCCTTTCCATGGTTCAAATTCAATATGTACATCATGTGCAATTCAATACCATGTGGTCAAAACTGGGGTGTTACATTCCCCTCGTCCTTACAACATCACCATGCTTAGTGCTCATCACAGCTAAACAAAAATGCTACATTGGAACTACCTCAGTGCTCTGCAACATTGAACAAAAATGGATGTGCCAATCGCATGGCATCCTCCAACTCCCATGTAGCCTCTTCAAGACTATAGTGCTCCCCTGCACCTTCACCTTCCCAACAGCTCGGATCTAGAGCATTGTGACCTTCCTATGGAGGATGCACAATGGCTGAGTTTGGAAATCTCCCTTGGGTTCCAATGGCTGAGTGATGGAGTTGTCCCGCAACTAGCTATGTCGCTGCAACGTTCCACCCAACCTTAGGCCAGTGTGTCCATTAATATCTCAACACGTTTCCACCCCCGAGCTAGGCATGATTTCCACAAGCAACCAGGGAACATCAGGCTCACACTTAGCTAGCACACATCAAAAACATAGTAGAACCAACCTATGGTTGGGTTTCTCATAATATTCAATAAAGGATTATACACAAGTCTAAATACACAACAAAACACGGTTGATCCAAACTACAATTGGGTTTCTCAGACTATTCATCCAAGGATTACACACAATGCTAAATACACAACAAGACACAACCAAACCAACCTACAGTTGGGTTTCTCATATTTCTAAAGAAATGGAAAGGTAGAATTGCTAGCTAGAGAGCTCAACCATGGATCTATGGACACCTACACTAGATCTATCCAACTTGGCACTTCACAATACCTACACATCCAACATAAGGAAGTATTCCCTTCACTATTGCATAGTTCCCTCAAGCTATACCTTCCCTTCTAGTGTTCTTCCAGGTGTGCATAAAGTATTTTCCAACCCCTCTTAATCCGCTTATGAGGTTTCTCTCTTCACTAGGTTTATCAGCCAATTATGGGCCTCTTCCACTCCTAATCCTTTCAGACCAAAACATGGATGCATATCACAACAATCTGCAAGGAAAAAATAGCCACACCGGATCCACTATGTAACACAGAGAAAACAGGGTCTCATAACACAATGCCACTCAGGACAACACTGTGGAACCACACCTTCATGACTTAGGATGGTCAAACCACCAACAATGTGCATGAACAAACTAACCTGAATGATCGAATGGTCTCCCCCAGAATGGTAGAATGGTTGGTAATAATGAATAGAATTGATCCAGGAGGATATTGGTGGCCACCCACCTATTCCACTTGGACCCCCGCCATTATTTCTTTCATTTTTTCAGTTTCCTTAATTGTAGCACAATTTACTATTTTTGGCAGTTTTCAGGTCCTAAACTTTTGGAGCCGTTTTGAGGCCCTAAACTACATTTTTTCGACATCGAATGGTTGGAAAAAATAAGAGTTCATTCTGGACTCAATATTTATTTGTTATAGTTGTAGTCCTTGAACATATCCTTCTAACGATGTATCATGCGCATCAAACGGAGGTAGTATACTAAAGTTACGGCCCCGGGAAATTGATGTACCAAGTTACCCAATGGGGCCCACATTCTTGCGTTTCACCTCCTAGGGTTAGGTTAGGATGTGGAGGGTTTCCATTGTTTCTTAATAATATATAAGCCTTCGATCCTCATTGTAACACAGGGTTCAGAGGCATGTAGCTGCCACATCTCTTCTCAGAGATGAGCTACCAACACTCTAGCTAGTTTATTTCCATTCTATATGTAAACAAGTTTTAGTTCTTTGATTAATGAAATGAAGTGTTATTTCCACTACATCTTTGTTTCTATGGTTATTTTTGTATTCTGTTGTGTTCCTACATAAATCTGGATCATTGCTATCAGAGCAATATGCTCTTTCTCGTTCCTTCTTTGCATGTCTCCAATGAGGGTGAGGTATAAAGAGTTAGGGCTCGATCTAGTTGAACCTTTGCAAGATAAGCCTCGAAAATCCCAACAGGCACCCATAGGGGACGAAAATAAATACAAGGGCATAGACGATCCTATCAAAATGTTGCTCGAGGAGGCCCTTGAAAAACAAAGGAATGCGATGATGGATAACTTCTCCCAGATCCTTCAATGACTTCCCATTGGCAGCGCATCTGCATCTAGCAGCCACTCTAGAGGCACAACCCATTTTAAGGTACAAGTAAACTTCAACATTCCCATATTTGATGGCTAAATATATGCAAATGCCATAGATAGATGGTTGAATCTATTAGAAGGATATTTCTCGGTTCATGACTTTTTCGACTGGGAAAAGATTACTTTTTCACTACTCAAAGTCGCCCCCCATGTCAAGGACTGGTGGGATACCTATTGTGAAAGAAAAAATGAGGAGGAACCCTCTCTATTCTTGGTTGTACCCACTTGGAATTCTTTCTGAGATGCCATAAATGGACAATATTATCTGGTGGGGAGCTATGAGAACAAGTGCATACAATGGACTATGCTGTGGCAGCAAAGAGATCAAGATGTGCATGAGCTGACGAATCTGTTCCATACCCTTCGCACCAAGTTGGGTATCAAAAATTCTGAAAAACATTTGGTGTTGAAGTAACATAGTTGTATGCACAGATACATTCAAGAGAAAATGGAGTTCCTCAACATCTCCTCACTTGGTACAGCATACTGGTATGCAGCCAAAATTGAGCAAAAATTCAAACAGAAAAAGCGATACTTTGGATCTGTGAATCAGAAGCAAGCGAAAGGTTCCCGCAAACCACAAAACCAAGGACACAGCCAAGGCATGGCGACTCAAGAAAAATTTCCAAAGTCGTAAGCAAAGAGCAACATTGCAAAGCCAAAGAAGGAAGCAGGAAAGTGGTGCGAGTTCCATAAGAACTCCACTCACAACACAAGTGAGTGTTGGGCCAAGCAGTCATTGGTGGCTGAGAAAAAGGCTTCTGAATTAGATGCATACTCTGACACTGAATCAGAACCCGAGAAGGGGAATGATAGAGGGAAGAATATTATCGATGCAGAGCCCAGCACCACCATTTCCACCACGAAGATTCAAAAGGAAGAACCAGAAGATTCAAAGGAGGAGAAGCATCTTTTCCACTCCCAGATGTGGGTAAATGGTTCCCCGCTATAGTTCATTGTCGATAGTGGGAGCCAAAAGAACCTAATTTCAGCAGAGGTCATGAAGCGGTTGGGCTTGCCGACCACAGCACACCCACATCCGTACACCATCTGGTGGCTTCACCAAGGATGGGATCTCTGCGTCAGCGAGCAATGTCACCTTCCCTACAGCATCAATCCCTTCACCAAAGAGGTATTATGTAATATTGCTCCTCTTTATGTTTGTGATGTATTATTAGGTCAAGCATACTTATAGAAGTGACATGCTGTGTATGAGTCTCGACCTCGCATTGTTATTATTACATTGGGAAAAAAGTTGTACAGGATACCAGAGGTACCACCTCCTGCACTATCTCTTTGGTTACTGCAAAACAATACAGTAAGCTCATTTCCAAAACTAGGAAATTTGTTTTCTTGATGATCCACCCTCAGGGAAAGAAGAATAGCATGGCCACGACCTCCAGATAGATCCCCTCTGCATGACAACAACAAATGGACAAGGTCGTGGAGGAGTACCGGGACATATTCACCTCACCCACCGGGGTGCCTCTACACTGTCAAGTCAAGCACCCCATCAATTTGACCCTAGGTGTGTCGCTTCCCAATGGACCAATCTATTGATGTTATGTTCTGGAGAATGATGAAATCAAGAGGCAGATTCAAGAGCTACTATAGAAGGGTCACATCCAGCCAAGTTCATCACCCTGTGGGAGCCCGATCGTGTTGTTATAGAAGAAGGATGGGACTTGGAGACTCTGTATTGACTATTAGGCGCTGAACAAGATCACTTGGAATAGGTACACAATCCCATGGATTGATGACCTCCTGGAATAGCTTAAAGGGGAAAAATATTTTAGCAAGATCGACTTAAAGTCCAGGTATCACCAAGTACCGATCCAACTGATCGATAAGTGGAAGACTGCCTTCAAAGCCAAGGAGGGCCTTTTTGAATGGTTGGTCATGCCTTTCAGGTTGACGAATGCTCTTGCAACCTTCATGAGACTGATGGATGACATCTTGATATTCATCCAAACTTGGGAAGAGCACCTCCACCACATCTGACAAGTCCTCCAAACACTGTGACAACACAAGTTGTGTGCCAATTTGGACAAGTGCACTTTTGGCATGACCCAGGTTCAGTATCTAGGATACATTATTGATGAGTGTGGGGTACATGTGGATCCAACCAAGATCCAATTCATTTGGGAATGGGCAGCCCCAACTACTCTAACAGAGCTTCACATCTTTCTGGGCCTTGCTAATTTCTATCGCAGGTTCGTGTTGGGATTCTCTCATATCACTTGGCCCTTGAGTCAAGTCACCAAGGGAGGAGTGAAAGAAAAATTCTTCTGGCCAAAAAATCAATAGAAGGAATTTTTAGAATTGAGACATCGCCTCTATTGTGCCCCAGTGCTCACATTACCAGACTTGCAACAACCATTTGAGATCGAGACAGATGCCTCTGACTATGCTATTGGGGCAGTCCTTACTCAACAAGGGAATACAATGGCATATCATAATGAGCCACTGTCTGACACAGTCTGCAAATATCCTACTTATGACAAAGAGATGTATTCCATTGTATAGGCTTGCTGACAATGGAAGAATTACATTCTGTGGAAGGAAACGATCATCCACACAGAACACTGACCCCTATAGTTCCTATAGACACAAGGGAAGTTACAAAACAATTGCCATCAGAAGTGGTCCACATATCTACAACAATTTCATTTGAACATCAAGTATAAGAAGGGATGCACCAATAATGTTGCAGACTGCCTCAACCGACCACCGATCATGGCGATAACCACCGTGCTGAACTCTTGTGGGCATGAGACTTCTGATTGGCTGCTTCTCTACAAGAGCGATATAGAATTTAGCCACACATACATGCTGCTCTTGGAGGGAAACCAAGTTCCAAATTTTCACCTCCAGATGCACTACTGTGTCACATGGGACACCTTTGTGTTCCTTCAATTTAGCATGCTAAGATGATTTGGGAAGTGCACTATAGTTGGGTCACTGGGCATTTTGGGGTCAAGAAATAGTGGCAGTACTACAAAAGTATTTCTATTGGCTGAACCTTTGACATGATGTCAGGAAGTACATCCAATCTTGCACTGTTTGCACCATTTCCAAACCGTCCATCAAGAAGCAAGGACTATATACTTTTTTTCCTACCCCTAGTCGACCTTGAGAATCCATCTCCATGGATTACATGTCGAGCCTTCCTTCTACTAAGCACGACAACGACTCTGTGTTTGTGATCGTTGAAATATTCTCAAAGATGGCCATAATGGCAGCCTGCAAGAAGAATATCACAACAAAATCCACTGCTAAACTCTTCTTTGAACAAGTGTGGGTACACTTTGGGATCCCATAGTCTATAATCTCAGATCAGGACAGCAGGTTCCTTAGTACATTCCGGTCTATCCTATGGTCAATGCTAGACACCAAGCTCACAAAGTCCACAGCTTTCCATCCCCAGACTGATGGCTAGACAGAGGTTGTCAACAGGATGATCAGACACATTTTGCGCATGTACAACTCAAAGCATCCACAAACTTGAGATGAGAGCCTCCCTTATGTATAACATAGCTATAACCAGTCCCTCCACAGCTCAACCGACCATAGCCCCTTTCAGTTGGGCTTGGGATTCCAGCCACTATGTCCCATTGACGTAGCCATGCCATTTGCAGCTACTCCGACTGATTCACCTCATGTCCATCTGAAGATTCCAAGGTGAACAACTTCATTGAGTGCATTCAGCACATTCTCCAACATGTTCATGGCATATTGGACAGATCCAATGCTAAGTACAATATATGACATATTGGTTGAATATATGACTAATTGCACTCTGCATTTTTATTTCTATTAATGTTTCATATACGGAAAACAAAACCGAGTAATATTTGCATATGGTGCTATAATATAAAATTGAATTTTTAGAATTAATACAGAGTGATGTGTTTGGATGTGTGCTTGTTCCATCATTAGCTATATATGTGTATTATGTTTCACTTATAAATTATTTCTTAATGAACACATGGATTTGTTTCCTTCAAAAGAAATATGAAGTATTTTTTAAGTTTAAAGAATGTAAGACTCTTGTATAGAATTAAACAGAAATTACAATAAAGGTGATGAGGACAGATAATGGTGGAGAGTTATGTAGGAATGAATTTGAAGAATTCTGTAAGAAGAATGATATATCGAGGAAGAAGAATACTCCATACACACATACACAGAATGTTGTTTCCGAGAGGAGGAATAGGACATTGAGGGAAAAGGAAAGGAGCACACTAAGTAGTTCCAAGATAGGACAATAATTATGGGCAGAGGTAGTGGATACAACATGCTACTTGGTAAATCGATCACCCACTTCATCATTGGTTGACAAAACTCTATAAGAGGTATGGACTGGTAAGAATCCCTCTATTTAGCATTTGAAAGTATTTGGTTGTGATTCTTATGTACATGTTACAAAAAAGAAAAAGAGCAAGTTGGATAACAAAGATGAAAAATACATCTTTATTGGTTATAAATATGGTATGAAAGGTTGTAAGCTTCAGAATCCTGTAACCAAAAAAGGCAATTTACAGTTGATATGTTGTGTTTAGAGAGTTCAAATAAATCCCTAGATAGGAAGGGAATCCAATGAAAAAGGAACCAGAGACAGTAAAGTTTGAGTTAGAGAATGAAGAATATGACTCAACAGAAGAAGCTGAAGAAGATGATGAAGAAGAAGAACCTCATACCCCATTTTTGAGAAGATCGTCGTGAGAAAGAAGGAAACTAGAAAGGTATTCCATTTTCATTCTAGTTTTTCTTTATCTATTACTGATGATGTTTCTAGAAATATGAAGGAAGTTGTTGATTCAGAGGATATTTATCTTTGGAAGAAGGCCATGATTAAAGAAATAGATGCCTTGGACAAAAAATCATGGGATCTAGTATAGTTACTAGCTAGGAGAAACATTGTTGGTAGCAAATGGTCATTTAAAAAGAAGTTGAATGCAGAAGGTATAGTGGATAAGTACAAATATTTCTTGGTAGAAAAGGAATATTCTTAGGTAGAGGGAATTTATTTTGGTTAT
>LPNX010904401.1:0-13375 GCA_001517045.1 Pseudotsuga menziesii
ATCATCATGCTCATCATCATCCTCATCCTCATCATCGTCATCACCTTCATCATCATCATCATCCTCACCTTCATCACCATCATCACCATCAACATCATCAACATCATGCTCATCATCATCATCATCATCCTCACCTTCATCATCATCAACATCATCCTCATCATCATCATCACCATCAACATCATCACCATCAACGTCATCACCATCAACATCATGGACATCATCATCATCATCCTCACCTTCATCATCATCATCACCATCAACATCATGGACATCATCATCATCATCCTCACCATCACCATCAACATCATGAACACCATCAACATCATCATCCTCATCCTCATCATCAATATCATGAACATCATGAACATCATCATCATCATCCTCACCATCAACGTCATGAACATCATCATCATCCTCATCATCATCATCACCATCAACATCACTAACATCATCATCATGCTCATCATCATCCTCATCCCCATCATCGTCATCACCTTCATCATCGTCATCACCATCAACATCATCAACATCATCCTCATCATCATCATCATCATCCTCACCTTCATCATCATCATCACCATCAACATCATCATCATCATCCTCATCATCATCATCATCATCCTCACCTTCATCATCATCATCACCATCAACATCATCATCATCATCCTCATCATCATCATCACCATCAACATCATCACCATCAACGCCATCACCATCAACATCATGGACATCATCATCATCATCCTCACCATCACCATTCAAGCCTAAAGTGCAACATCAAACCTTTCACTTGGCGTAGCATTAAAACTTGCTAGTTGTGGAGCCCTCTAAACTTATCTTTCAAACTTCCGCATAGTTATAAATCCACATTTAAGTCCATAGTTTATACCAATATAGTATGGATTGATATAAATTTTAAACAAATCTATCATAAAATTAAAACTTTAACAAAGTTAAATCCATATTAGAGCATAACGTGGGTTTAAAGTTTAAACAAAGTTCAAAGAGTTAATCATTTTATGCAATTCTTAGCCATAAATAAAACTTTATACCTATAAACATAACTCTAGTACTAAGTTATTGAAGCAAAACGGGAGCGCGTTTTAGTGAAGCAAAATGGGAGCGCGTTTTATTGAAGCAAAACGGGAGCGCGTTTTGGTGAAGCAAAACGGGAGCGCGTTTTAGTGAAGAAAAACACGCGCGCGTTTTTGTCTACTATCCTAATTGGCATGCATGTTGGCAGCCTTGGGATTAGGCTTGGCAGGGTCGGGATTGCTTGGGATGATTTCTATTTTATGGATCAAGCGTGATTGACTTCATTCTACCATTGCATCTAAAAGGTCCCTCAACTTCTTGCACACACCCTATATATTGGAGTTGAATCTGATTATGATTTTGTATATTCTTCATTGATATGTAGTTTTGAAACATTTTCTTTAATGTTAGCCTTGATTAATTTTATCTTTATTCTTCTATGATAATTAATTTATCTTTAGTCTTCTATGATGATTTTGTTTCTTATTTAAGGGTCTCTTTTTTACCATTTTGATGCTTGGGATTTATATCTAAGAGGACATGAGAGGTTGATGGTTTTCATTAATGGTGTATTTTCACAAGTGGGTATCATATTTCTCTTTTACAAATCAAAATGGGTATTCATTAAAATATTTATTTATTTATTATGACAATCAAGTTGATATCTAACATTCTTTTTGTTTACATATCCATTTAAAGATAATTGAGAAAATGGAGGAAAATACCTATGAATGGAATGTTGATGCTCAAAAAACAAAACAAATTAGTTAATAAATGTAGCTATACAATATTGTGGCCTCAATCACCATCCTTCCATGGTGCACAATCTTCTATCAATTCCCACGATCCAAGAGGGAGACAAAGATGCAAAGAGATACAAATGCAAAATGTGCTGAAAAACACCAACTAAAATTCTTCAAATTATTTAAAAATATTCAAATTTATTTTATTTTAATTCTTCTATATTATTTAAAATTTATTTTATATAAATACTCTATATTATTTAAATGATTATATATATATATATATATAATTATTTGACAATAAGTTTTGAGTAACTACTTCATTTAAGATGGGAAAATCGCTTACGAATATATCTTGTTCTTAATCCCACTTTTAACCACAAACTCGTATATAAAAAACGTGTTATATATATCGCTTAACTTTATAAAAGCACTTCAAAGTTAGATCTTGTACTGCCAAATTCTTCTACATATTCATGTCTGCATACAACCATTCGAGACAACGACATGCAAATAGTAATTGGAGAGCTATGCAACTAGCATCACAAATAACCGTTCCGTGTAGGAAAGTTTAAGCTATTCAGGACATCATTCCAAAATTATTAAAATACGTTGAATGGTCAATATAGTTCGAGAGAGTCAGTGTCTCTGTCAGCATAACACTCAGACAGACCTACATGCTACAACTGCCATTCATACAGATCGTGATGAAGATACGAAAACATCATAAAAGGTGGTGTACAATATAATAATTTTCAATTATAGCTTACAGTTTATTGCCTATAATTACAAGAAATAAAGAAAAGCAAAGACTTTATTAAAGATAAAAAAAAATTAAAAAATAAAAAAGCAAAGACTTCATTAAAGATAGATTTGAAGTGAAAACATTTTTTTTCCATTTCGAGTTTCAATTAATATTAATAATTTAATGTTAATAAAAGTAAAATTACAAAAACATGAAAAAATAGGAATTTTATTAAAAGAGAGGATTGAAGTGACAAAAGAACCTTCTACAAGTCAAAAGCTAATGGTCGATGAAGCCTCACAATTTGATTTATTCAGAAATTCACTTTACTTCTAAACAAATCTATCAATTTTAAGTTGTACTTTTTCATAAGTTTGAATGAGAAAATAATCTTGATTATATCAAATTTTAAGTTGTATTTTTTCATAAGATTGAATAGGAACATAGCTTTAATTTGCACAACACCAAATTGTTTTTATATGTTTTTTAAGGGAAGATTTATTATGAGTTTATGAGAAATTTCAAAAATCTTTGTTTAGAAGAGACATTTTATATTTCAGTAAAGATATGTGTAAGTTTTTTAATGTTTATGTGTAAGTTTTTCTGTGCTCATCCTAAAACTGACATGTGTTTTTTTATAAAAAATAATAAAATATTCTAAAAAATATTATGTCTACTCAATTTAGATTTAAAACAGTTTTTTAAACCACATATAACATATATAAAAGTACAAATTAAAACTATAAACATTCCATTTGCATTTCTTTAACAATTTCACTCTAAAAAAGGAATTTTCATTTAGAAAGATTTGATTGGACATTAATATTTCCACTCTGAAAAAGGAGTTTTTATTTAGAAAGATTTAATTGAATATTAATATTTTTACTTTTTCATTTAGAAAGATTTGATTAAGTGTTTGGTTGATCTTTTTAAGATTAATCTATACTTTACTCTCTTTAATATTTTTGGTATAAGTATGAATAAAAGGTAAATATAGATAAAAAGGTAAGTAGAAAAACATAACCAATAAAATAAAGTTATCCCAAAGAGTTAGTCGAGCACCTGTCGCTATCGCGGAGAAAAAAAAATGATAAATAACATAGCCAAGATGATGTCTTTTTATAAGTAAATTAATAAACCGGACTTGGTCAGTTTAGTTTAGGCGCAAGGAGGTTTTAAAGCTTAACAAAATGTTCTTTGATCTTAATTGTGTATCTCTGCAAATAAATCCAAAGTAAAGCTTCCTATAACAGATATTTATGATCAAATCTTGCAAGCCAGTTCTCACAGCAAACTACACATTTTACAATTAATGCATTTTACATATCTTCACTCGTAAGAACTCAACGATATTACAGTAACCAAGAAAGTCACTCTAAAACGTCCCCCAATACCGTTACACTATAATCTATATCACAAAGTCGCCTCAACACATCGTCACCAATGACGAACTTCGATTGCAATTTCATGACGAAAAGGGAAGCCTCAATCAACACGGGGCACACGCAGGTGCCTTACAGAGCATTGCAGCTCCCTACAACTTTCAATTGTATTCCACTCAAAGAGAGTGTAACATACTCCTCCCAACCTAAATGTTACCATTTAGTTTCATAAATGAAAACAATAATCCTGGGCTATATTTGGTCATAGCAATTCCATATGCATTTAGATATTTAATTGGTCATGGCAATTCCATAATCCGAACACTCTACAGAGAGTGGCCACTCTTAAATATCTGCCATGTACCAATTCCATATGTATTTAGATACCAATAACTTAAATCCGAATCTAGATGTAACACATGAGCTTTAAGATGTTGGCATCTCTGACCTCGAGACAGTCCCAGAAAGCAATCCCGTCTCTGGGAGTTGCACGCTACTTGCAGGTCTTCCCGGAAAGTAATTGCTCACTCTGGTTTTGGAATTGAAACAACCAAAATAAATCACAGACGAAAACAATATAATAACTACAATTGGGACTAAAATTATGAGTAAATAATGATGTGAAAATGAATGCCCTTTTGTGGAAGAACACGATCTGATCCCAATGTTGAAAGCTGTATCACCACAGAGGTTGGGATTGCCAAGAAAGCTATCTTTAAATGCCGAAACCTGGAATGTGTATGGAATTGAGCCAGACAAGTTGTTCCAAGACACGTTGAAACTGTCTAACCTCAGATGCTCAAGTTCAAGGGGAATTACCCCCTGAAGTAGATTGTTTGACAGGTCCAGAGCTTTTAAAGTTGACACGGAGGCTAACCAAGCTGGAATTTCTCCTGTTAACCGGTTGTTGGCAAGATTCAGCTTTGAGAGATTCAGTGTCAAAGACATTATCCCTTTTGTAATTTCCCCAGACAGTAAATTGCGATCGAGCTCGAGGTTATTGATTGAACCCATGCCGAGGAGCTCATCGGGAAGATGTCCCCAAAGTCTGTTATTGCTTGCACTAAAGTTCAAGAGATTCCTCAGCTGTCCGATCTGTGGAGGAATGATTCCGCTGAACCGATTCTTGGAGATATGTAAAGATTGCAGGTCTTTCGCTTCGCCAATCTCTACGGGAATGTGGCCTTCAAACAGATTATCATAGAGCTTCAATTCTACAAGTATTTGAGAGCTCCATAACGACAAAGGAACCTCACCACTTAGCTGATTTTGATAGAGTTGTGCGAATTTCAGACTGTTGCAAGAGTCTAAGGACTGCAAGCTCCCACTGAAATTATTTGAAAATATAACCAACGCATAAAGCTTTCTTTGCTGGCATAGATTTCTAGGCAGAGAGCCACTAAAATTGTTTTCTGAAACATCAAGAAGCAAAAGATCAGAATATGTACCCAAATTTTGTGGCAACCACCCAGTGAGCTTGTTACTGGAAAGATCCAAGTATGTCAGATTAACAAGCATTCCTAGCTGTGCAGGGACAGACCCCGTGAGGCTGTTCTCCCATAAAGACAAGGTTTCCAAGTGGGTCAGATTTGCAATTGTTTCAGGAATCGTTCCATTAAGCTGATTAGTTGAGAAGTCCAGAGCAGCTATGCTCTTCAGCTCGCCGATATTGTGCGGGATTTGTCCAGACAGCTGGTTGCTCCAGAGATAGAGTTCTGTTATCTTGGACAACCTCATCAAACTGGCGGGAATGTTCCCTAGGAGATTATTGATAGAGAGATCCAAGCTCTCCAGATAAGACAAATTACCCAACGATGAAGGAATTCTTCCTTCCAGACTGCAGTTTTGCAGCCACAGCTGCTGCAGTTGCGTCAAATTGGCGAGAAAGGCGGGAATCGATCCAGTCAACTGATTATGATTGAGAGACAGTGTCTCCAATTTCGGTAACATGCCGAATCCTGGAGGAACACCCCCATAGAAATTGTTAGACGCCAAGTTCAGATAGCGCAACTCACTTAATTCGTAGATGTGATCCGGCAAGCTTCCGACGAACAGGTTCGCTGACAAATCCAGCGTCTGCAAATGCTTGCAAGCTAACAATCCATCAGGAATTGGACCTTGGAAATCGTTGGATTGCAGGATCAAGTCTGTGAGATTTTGAAGGCCACATATAGTGGAAGTCAAGACTCCTGCAATGAAAGTGTTGGAGAGATTAACTTTAATGACATTGAAGGCAATATTACAAAATACTCCATTCCAGTCACACGGATATTCGTGAGATGAATTCCAGTTGCTCAAAAGCTTATGTTTGTCAATCCAATCCTTCTCTTTTATTTGCAGGAGGATCTTTCCTTCGTGAGATATGGCATTGCACTGAAGAAGAATTAGCAAGAAACTGAGAAAGAATGGGAACAATTTGGATCCAGAAGATCTGATGAAGCATAATCGAGCCATGATGCTTGCTATTTCGGTTTGGCTCAACCGGTCATTCAAAAAGAGTAGACAAACTACTTTCCCAAAACAGATTATATTTAAAAAAATAGGAGTGGATTTGTGGCTGAAGCAAACATCATTGGGCACCATCTCTGGCGCCCTTTTTCTCCCGTTCTTAAATTTCACGATGAACTGATGCCGATTTCATGTCATGAATGGTGGTTGTAAAAGATGCCGGAAAGTCTCTAATTAAGACATTTTTGTAATTTTATTGGATAAAAACATATTTTTCTAATTTTATTGAACAAAAATTCTGTGTCGGATTTTTTTTAGTGATTCAAATGTATATAGTTAAAAATGCAATTTTAATGTCTTCTCCCTTCTATGTTTTACAGTATGATAGGTCGCCATTGTACAAAGGTTACGGAGCCAAAACCACGCTTAAATTTTTTAGTTTGGCTTATACTATGTATTTTTTTGAGTGTTATGTTTACAGTTAGACTTCATGTCTTTAGAGTAGCTTCGTTATTCTGCCAATATGTAATAGTGTTTTATATTTAATAATAATAAAAAATTTCCTCTCAGTAATGAAAGAAATGTAATTTTAATGACATAAATTTTAAAATTAAAGATTTATAATTTATGAATTTTTTATATTTTTAAAGGTATATGTATTACCATTGTTAAAGTAAATCATTTTTATTTTTAAAGTGTATACATGTTAAATATATGAATATATATAAATATCAGATTTTGAATATATTAAAAATTATAACACAATATTTGTAATTATTAAAGTTTTTTTATTGGAAAATAAAAATTAATTAAAATATTTTATAGTAAAAAGATTTAGAATTGTCAAATATTTTATGTCATTGTTGTTTAACTAAAAAGTATTTAAAAGACTATTTTTTATTTGTAAAAGATTTATAATAAAAAAATTACATCTCAAAAAATTAAATCTTTCATCAAAATTTAAAATAAATCTATACTAATTAATGATTAATAATAAATTTAAAATTTATTCAAATAATTATATTTATATGATATTTATATTTTTAATAAAATAAATTATAAAAATAAAATAATTATAATAAATATAAAACTTTGAATATCTTTTAAAATAAATAGATATACTAATTAATGATTAATAATAAATTTAAAATTTGTTCAAAATAATTATATTCATATAATATTTATATTTTTAATAAAATAGAATATAAAAATAAAATAATTACAATAAATATAAAACTTTGAATATCTTAAAACCAATGACATAGATTTCATAATCCTAAACTTTAGATTGTCCTAATTAATTGTATTTAGATTATAATAAAAGGTTTGATGATTGACTTTCATAATTAGATAACGTTTCATTCACAAATGGTTTGATGCTTGACGTCCACAATTAGATATTCAAAGTATTTCATAATTAAATATTTAATGTTTTCTAATTATAATTATATATGTAATTTTATTGAATTTTGAATATCAAATTTTTAAATTATAATTTATTTTTTTATTATATATATTTTTAGATGTCAATACCATTCATTCACCATTTTCCAAGTCATTAATTTACTTGTTTTTATTAAATATATTACTTTATATCTACCTATAAATAATTTACTTTTTATTTTATTAAAATAGGCAACATTAAATCTCTCTTTTGTAAATTTACATAACACCATTCACCATTTTTCAAGTCATTAATTTGATTATTTTTATTAAATATATAACTTTATATCTACCTATATTTAACTTACTTGTTTTTATTTTTATTAAATAGGCAACATTAAAATCTCCTTTTTTGTAAATTTAAATACCATTTTAGTAAGTTTTTAATTTATTTATTCAATGCTATGTATAGTATATACATAAATATTTAAACGCATTCACATCATAAATTTTCCATATCATTTTTGCAACTCATTATATCAAGCTTTTAATTTACTTTTCAAATTAACTTATAAGGACACTTAAATTATTCACCGAGAATCAAATTGTTATTTAGTTGTTTTCAATTGCATATAAAACTTAAGATCCATCCTTTACAAATCTCCATGTCACTTTTGAACGCCTTTTTAAGTTATCTTCATAAATCAACATCTAGTGTGTATGGGGACACACTTAAAGTATCCAAGAAGTCTCTATTCTACCTTTGCAAATTTTAATTTTCTTATTTTGATTAGACACGCAACTTCTATTATAAAAATTGCATTTCTCCCTACTACTTGTTATTTTATGATCATTTTTTATTGGTATAATTCAAAGGTGAAGGGATCATTAGCGTAATAATAATGGAGGTCATTCAATGTAAGGTGGACTAGGTTCATTATATTTGTTATTATTAATAAGACTCATTATAGTAGTTGGTATTGAATAGTCATCTAATGGGGTCTCTTTAAAGAAGGCCCACTCCTTAATTAAAATTTTGTTGTGATTAGGATTTTCTTGTTAGTTATAAGTAATCATAGTGTCCTTTTTATGAGAAACCTAGAAGAATCTGGTATTATGATTTTAGGTCATTGAGAGGTTTCCCAACCCTAAGAGGCAAGCGTATATGAATAGATTCCTTCATAAAATGTTCATTGTAAAGTGTTACCCTACCTTCAGGGGTTTTTTATATTAATAAATTATGGATCATGGGTCCATGACGTAGACGTGACCTAGGTGGGTGGACTGCAAATCAGTCTACACAATGAACGCACAAAACAATCACACAACATAGACCAATTGCCAAGGATTTATGGCTTTCAATTAAATGAAACAATCTCTTTACAAAGGAATTTACAATGCAATTCTATGCTCGAATCACTCATAATGAACATCAACATTGTCACACTCTCAGCTCTCACGATGTACATAGAAATCCTCCACACTCATATTTCTCCAAGGTTCTCCTGACAAGACTAGAAAAAATCCAATTTTCTGAACATCAACTAGTATTTATAGTTGATCTATGGTTCCCAGTCCTTCAAATTTCCTTATAGAAGTTTCACAGACTCCTAGGCACAACCATAATTCATTATATACTTGACGTGGATCCCCTCAACAAGTCTCACAATCTGACAATCTACAAGAACCACCATAACTTTCTTGCAACCGTTTCAATTACACCAACTACTCCAATGGTGGTATGCCTCTACTTTACGGCTTTTAGTCAATTTTCTGTCTCGTCCTCATTGGCTTAGCTCACGACTTCCATTTTTCCATTGGCCGATATCATCCTCAATCGACTTCTTACACTTTACATCATCCTCATAGCCTGTCATCGACCGCTCCTTCTAGAAATCCTTACAACCTACTCTAATCCTTTCCCCGTCGAATTTTTTTCCCATTGCAATGGAGGTCGTCATCTATTTTCTAGGAAATTTTTCCATCTATACACGACGATTTTCCATGGGCCTTGATGCCCCTGCAACAACATCCCTAGGTTAAAAATAACCTTGCTCGTGATTTTTCAACTCCTTAATCCTTTCCTCTGAGATCCACATCACTTCCTCTATTTGTTCTTGACTTCCCACTCATTAGGTACTTATGCGACTTCTTCCATTAGATGAACTAGTTTCTCCTCTCACCTGTTCACAGTCATCTCGTTGTTTCTCGTCAATGCTTCTTCAAACTATATAGATTAGAAACATTGAACGTCAACGATGTACCCAATCCTTTTGACATCTCCAACATATATGCATTGTCTGTGATCTCCTTTAGGATCTTACATGGACCAATCTTCTTCAGCTTCAACTTGTTATATGTTCCTCTTGGGGACCTTTTCTTCCTCAAGTGCATCTACACTAAGTCTCCTTCTGTAAATAAATGTAGTCATTGCTTCTGGTCAACTCTCAACTTGTAGGCCATATTACTCTTCTCAAGTTGTCTCTTTATCTTGTATTACACTTCCTTCATGTGGTCAGCAAATGATTATGTTTCTGCACTCTCTAGTCCTTTCGGCATGTCGATTAAGTTAATTACTCCATGCCGACTTCTCCCTTACACAATCTGGAATTGACTCACTCCCTTCGATTGGTTTCCTGAATTGTTGTACACGAATTCTCCATGCACCAACACATTTTCCCACTGCTTCAGTCAATTAGTAGTTAGGCATCTTAGGAAATTTCCCAGCCTCATGTTCATGACTTTAGTATTTCCATTAGTCTATGGATGGTATGCAGAAATGAACTGAAATTTTGTGTTAATCTTACTCCACATGGTTCTCTAGAAATTACCCGTGAACTTGGTATCTTTGCTAGAAGTGATGCTCTTTGGAAACCCATGCAACCTTACAACTTATCTGAAAAATAGTACAACAATGTTGGTGGCATCACTTGTCTTCTGACATGGAATAAAATGATCCATCTTGAAAAATATATCGACTACAAAAAATATGGAGTAATTCCCTTGCTACATCTATGACAATCACAATGCAAAATCCAAGCCAATATCTTCCCATGGGACAGTCGGAACTACTAACGGTGCATATAGTCTCATATTCTAGATTCTTAACGGTGCATATAGTCTCGTATTCTAGATTCTTACTTTGGAATATTGACACACTCGACATTGTTGGATCCATTTCTTCACATCCTTCATTATTTTTTGCCATTAATACTTCTCCTCAACCAACTCCTTGATCTTGTCGATGCCAAAGTGTCCTTTTGATACTCCACTATGCAACTCCCTGATAAGGTTCTCCCTCACCTATCCTCTAGGGATGCATAACTAATGGCCCTTGATCAGGTATCCTTCTTGGATGAAATAATCCAAGTATGTATTTCTTTCGCCACTCCATGGTTCCTTAAATGCTTTCCATGCATTGAAAACATCCTCATCGAATCTAACCCCATAGAATTTATTATAGTCTTCCCCAACAACACGAATCTTTGACTTAACGTGCCAACTACCTTGTTATTCTTCCATGACTTATGTCTCAACACAAAAGTATAACTATGCAAGAACTCAACCCACTTCATGTGCCTCTAATTCAACTTCGTATAGGTGTTGAGGTACCTTAGAGATTAATGGTTGGGAATAAGACAAATTCATTGGGAAACAGATAGTGCCTCCATTTATTCAATGCTTGGACAATGGCATAAAATCCCTGGTCATAATATAAATATTTCTACTTGGCATCGTCCAACTTATCACTAACGAATGAAATTGGTCGTCCCTCCTGGCTCAACACAACTACAATTTCTAACCCGCTCACGTCATAGTAAACTAGAAATACTTTGTCAAAATATGGAAGAGATAAATCCAGGTTCTCCGTCACCTTTTGCTTCAGTTACCAAAAATATCATTGGGTTCATTCCGTCCATTTAAACTCTCCCTTTCTCATGCATGTCGCCGAAGGTGCACATATTCGACTAAAGTCCCTAATGAACTTTTGGTAAAAGATGGAAAGTTCATGGAAAATTCTCACCTCAATGGTGCTCGTTGGCTCCGGCCACTCTAAGGTTACTTTTACCTAATCTGATTCCATCTTCAGACCTTGTCTGGAAATCACGAGTCCCAAATACACCAATTCCTTCTTCATGAAGAAATAAGTTTGTAGGTTCACTGTCAAGTTTTATTAGTTCAGTCTCTAAAGGACTTGTCGAAGATGTGACAAGTTCTCTTCTCTTGTATTACTGAATATCAATATGTTGTCGAGGTAAGCAATGAAAAAAAATTCCTAGAAACGGTTGAGCACTTCATTCATTAGCCTCATGAATGTTCTTGTCGCATTCGTCAACCCAAATGACATAACCGACCACTCATATAGTCCTAGGATTTGTCTTGAAGGATTTCTTCTATTCACCACCGTCCCTTATCCGGATCTAGTAGTATCCACTCTTTAGGTTGATCTTGGTGAAGTATGTTGCCCCATTCAAGTAGTCAATCAAGTCATCCATTCATGGCAATGCAAATATGTACTTGATGGTGATTCTATTGATAGCTCTTGAGTCAGTACACATCCTCCATTCTCCTTCTTTTTTAGGTGTTAATACGGCTAGTACTACAGACAATGTAACAACTCAAAAATCCACAAATCATTTTTTTTATTACTTAGGGTTTATTCTAGGGAACAACATTGCCCATAAGGAAATACAATAACTTCTATATTAAAAAATGATTCTAAGGTTTAGCTCATAACCAACGCTCAACCATTTGATTGTATGACAACACAATTTCGACGTATGTTTACAACACAACCGTTGGAGAAAACATAACTCTACTAGATTACAGTTTTTACTTAGTTCGAAGTATTTATGTATTGTAACCGTTGGTCGTAATATGTACTTTGTAGTCTTAAACATGTTTACCATGGATTCATCAAGTTTTTCTTTATACTATTTATGCCCACTGCATAGATACCCTGCTTTAATATGAGGGCTACGAGGCCAAAAGGGTCTTACTTAGCTTCTTTAAGCTAAATCTTTACTTGTGTTTATGCAGATGTTAAAGCTTACTGGAGGGTTTGCTCCTTGTAAAAATACTAAACAGCTAAAGCCAAAGGTAAAGTACCAAAGGTATCCTAACCTAGCTAGGAGATGGGTAAGAAGGCGATGATGCCACAACATAACATATGCAAAGTTTATGTTATGCTAGTTTAAGTTCTTAATATAAATATCATAATAGTGAAACTATTTCAAAGACTATAGGCCGATGGATAAAATGATTTTCATCACAAGGAGTTAGATGAGAATTTTAAAGAAGGGCCATGTGAAGGTCTTAGTGACATCCAGTTGGCCCTCAAAATAAACCCTAGCTCGAAAGCCAAAGGGGTTTTGTGTCTTTGCGTTGCTGTGAAATGTGAAGAGCCGAGGGCTCTCTCATTAAGGAAATTTTGAGGTCTAAAATGGGCCTCGTAAGAGATATAATAAAATATTATGAGTTAGACATTTTGTGGAGAAGGTATATTTACAACTCACCTCTTGCACCACAACTAATGTAACTATGGTTAAGATAAATTGAAAAGATGTCTAAAAATAAAGTCAATAAAAATATGTTTGATGTGACTAAAAGTGGGAGTACTTTTGATTACAAAAATT
>LPNX010904426.1:10155-44281 GCA_001517045.1 Pseudotsuga menziesii
AAGCATTGTGTTACGAATCTTGCCTTGTATCCCATGATGTTTCCATCTGCTACATAATGGAACTATAAAATTCCCTTCATGTATCGATACTACATCCTAGACATCATTCTTCTTGAACTGGTATTCCATTTCTTCTTGGTTACTTCTTCATGGCTGGAAGGTTCTGCATCAATGATGTCACTGCATTCGTCAAATTATTCTTCATCTTGAACTGTCATCACTTGTTCTTTGGAACAAGTCTCATCCTTCTTTGCTTGTAGGTGATTATGTATGCGATCTTTCCTACAAGTCAAATGAATTTGTATGTTTAGAAACATTTCATAAGGAATATTCATACTGGAAAATTCTTTTGCATAAATATATGATCATGTAACTACTTTAGCCAATACAACATTCATCCATATGTCACGAAAACTTTTCTAGATGCCTTCCATCTCTACCAGGACAACATTGAGATTGTGCACTAATCCAATACGTCAGGAAAGAGGTTTCATTCTAGATAAGTAGCAATGGAGAGTTGTATAGAACCATGAGATAATTACCCATTAAATGCATATTAGTAGTATACTGTCATTAATGCAAACATTCTATCATGCATAATACATCAACTGAATATAAACAAATGCATAACAAAAACAATATCATGAAATGACAATTGAGTACTTATCTTTATTTTTTTCGTGGGTAGACTCCTTCTTGAGCCTTCATCTTCATCGTCTTCTTCATTCATAATAGCATAATTTCTTATCCAAATGATAAGATGGATAAGAGGTTCCTCAATATTTGAGTCCTTCGTATTCCTCATCGCTTGAGGGATCTTCTTTGGATGGTGAGAGCTTGATCTTCAATTGCTGCCATCTTCTCTTCTCTTCTTATGAGTCGAGCTTCTTCTTCTTCCTAGAGTCTTCTAAAAGTAATCACTTCCTTCTGGCACACATTCCTTGAATGAATGAATCCCATGATCCTAGGAGACCATTCAAGGTGGCTATCATCACTTCTACATTCTCCACTTCTTCTTTTACTACTACAAGTTGTTCTTTGATTTGAGAGACCCTTGTGAAGTATGACTGTATGGTCTCTGCATTCTGGATCTTCACATTCTTCAACTGGTTTCTTAAGGTCATATTTCAATTTATGTTCTTCCCTTCAAATAACTTGGTCAAGGAATCAAACATCTCTTTCAGTGTCTTTATGGAAGACACTTGTGGTACAAGTTAGTCCATGATTGAATCAACAATGATCTTCTTGGTCTTGACCAAGTTCTTCTTGTGTAAGGCTTTGAGCTTCATCTCCCTCTTAAATTGGAACCTCTCTTCTTATGTAGGTGTCCAATTCATTTTCTTTAGAGAGATCATATACTTCCATGATTGGAAGTTGTCAACTTCACCAATATTATCAACAAGATGATGTAATAGATCACTTTGAAATGAGAACCTCAAATGAAAATAGCAAAAGATTAGATCTCACCGATTTGAGGTGTCCGTCCTAGTTCCGGAGCTGGATGATCTAGGGTTTGTCAGAGGAACCCTAATTTTCAAAACTTGGAATATTTCAGGTATGATTGGATAGAAATATAGATATCTTTAAGTTGAGATATCCAAAGTACTCATTTTCTGAAAACAGTGGAGCGAAGCTCCCAGAACAGGAAGCCTTAGGTTTCCAATATCTTTTGTAGAAATTCCTGATACAGTTTCAATGGTATATCTTAAATTAATACTCCTTTGTATCTGAAACTTAGTACTGAGGTAGCCTAGCTAGTCCTTGTTCCAACACCATAGGTTTCATCAGAATTGGTTTCACCAATTGGGACTTATGATCATTTTCCCAAGGTGACCAGTTTCAGGACTATTCAGAACGACAAAGTTGTACGGACTTCCATGTGTCACTGTTTCATCTTCTAGGTTTGAAACTAGGAACACAGAAATTAAAGTTCGTGCACTATATAGAAAATCTTCATAAATTTCATTTGGAACTTTGTAGCCCAAGATATAACAATTCTCCCCAGGTGTCCTGTTTAGGGATGAATCCTGGAAGAGGCTGGAACCCTAAATTGGAGGGATCATATCTCCCAGAATATAGAGATTCTGAGGCTGAATTTTGGAAAAAGTGTAAATAAGGATGTTATCTTCAGCCTGTAAAAGTTTCAGCTCTTGAGCCTTCTCCAATATCTAGATATAGAAAATGTACCAACACTTAGCAGTTTAAGTATTTTAGGGTTTTTCCAGCTCGGGGTCAAACTAGGGTTTGAATTTCTCGGAGTTTCACCCAACCAAAAATCTTGACCCAGGTCTGTAAAATTCAATTTTGAAGGGGAGAGAAATCCTGTGCTAGGATCACTCAAAAATTCCTCTTCTGTAGAGAGCCCTAATTTCTCGCATTGAAAACTGAAAATGTTCGGAATCAAATTCCGCTTTGACAGAAAGATGCGCCCTTCAATGGAGAGTTATCCTAGCATACTTTTACTGATGGATTATGGAGAGAGACCCAAAAAGTAAGAATCCCTAGCTTCTGCGGCTGCACAATGTCTTCTTCTTAGGTTAGCTCTGATACCATGTTATATTTTTATCATTCAAGCTAGCATTATGATCTTAAGATCTTTAACTGAGAGAATAACATGCACAACAATAAAACACAAGAGACAAGAGACACAAATAATTTTCTTCGAGGAAACCATAAAGGAAAAAACCCTGCAACTTCCTTAGAGATAGAATCAGCACCAAAAGTAAAACCCAAAAACATAAAGATGATCTCCCGACAGCAGTAGTCTCTCTCTTGTCCTAGCAACTTCTCCTCTCACTCATGCACCCCAATGAGTGAGTGTGTTGTTAGATTTTTAACATTAAGCTAGCATTACTAGGATATTTAACTGAGAGAATAACAAGCACAACAATCAAACAAAAGAAACAATGAACACATTGTTTTCCCTTGGGGAAACCATAAATGGAGAAATCCCCACAACTTCCTCAGAGATAGAATCAGTACCAAAAGTAAAACCCCAAAATAGTAAGATGATCTCCCGACAGCAGCAACCTCTTTCTTCCTAGTACCAGTGTCTTCTTCTTCCTCAGTTGTGCGCTACAACTGAGTGTGAGTGAGTGTATGATAAATAGAGAGGTTATCTCTCTATTTATACTAGTTCCTGACTTGACTAAACCCAACTAGGGCCAAATTCACTAGGTGAGTCTAATAACCCTAGTGCCCCGGAACTGCGGGGACTTTAACCCTTGATCAATAGGAGGGTTATCGACAATGACTTGACATGACTTGTTTACATTACAGATCCTCCTGATGGGAACATCGAGGCATGACATGACTCAATTACATTACAAACAAATCCTAGAATAAGCATTGGGGTACAAGACATAATATACATAGGTGAATACATTCCAAAGTTACAAATACATCAACACTCCCTCTTAACTAGGAAGGTATTCTTTCGGCACAATTTTTAGCACTGGTCTTCTTCTCTATATCGACTAGATCATCTCGACATCGCCATATTCAAGTTGTATTTATCTTCAAGTGTTCTTTGTCTTCAAGTCATCATCGTCTTCAGGCCTTTTTCGTCTTCAAGTCTTCTTCATCTTCAAGTCATCTTCTTCTTCAAGTATTCTTCATCACGGGATCTTGATCATCATGACTACTGGATCATCATTGCTGGATCATCATTACTATATCATCATCATTGTATCATCATCACATTTGGATCGTCACTTGATCTGTATCATCATCAAGTCTGGATCATCATCATCATCGGTTCTATCTCTCGATTCTTCTTGTCACAAGAAGTTCTACAGAGCCATCCCTTTTTCATGTTGGTTGTAGGCCTACCCTTCATGTAGGTCTTCATCAGCGCTTATATCTGACCCTAAGTTAGAATGGCCCGCCCAGCTCTTGCATCTGACCTCATCTTGTCATAAAGGCATGCCCAACACTCACATCTGACCTCATCTTGTCAGAAAGGCCCATCACTCACATCTGACCATGTGTAAACACATCGCGCCAGAATGGCTCAACACTTATATCTAACCATGTGCGAACACACTACATTGGAAAGGCTCTCCACTTACATCTAACAATGTTTGAAAACACTGCATCGAAAGGGCTCAACACTTATAGTTGACCATGCTCAAAAGCACCGCATTGAAAAGGCTCAGCACTTACATTCGACCATGCTCGAAAGCACCACATCAAAAGGGCTCTGCACTTGCATCTGACCATGCTCGAAAGCACCGCATCAGAAGGGCTCTCAGTACCAAACTGAGGATTCCTGGTAACTGAACAGGTGCCTCCATTCTCCCAGAGAATGGCATCAACCCTTATATCTGATCAAGTGGGAACACCTCCCTTAATCACATTAGAATGGCCATGTGATCACATTTGATCATGTAAGACTACATCCTACAGTCATATCAAAATGACCCTCAGTCCCAGACTGAGTTTTCCTGGTAATTGACTAGGTGCTTCCATTCCAATAATGGCATTTAGCCCTTACATCTAATCATGTAGGGACCAATCCTACAGTCACATCAGAATGGATTAGCACTCATATTTGACATGGAAGGAACCAAATACTCTCATTATGACAGAATGGCTCAGCCCTTACATCTGACCATGGAAGGAAACTAATCCTCTCACCATGTCAGAATGGATCTTGGTTTCATGATTTCCCCTTGGAGGGAGCCTCGATCTAAAGAACACCAAGCTTCTCCCTGAAGTACTCAAACTTCACTTTATCCACTGGCTTCGTCAATACATCAACTATCTGTTCCTCCGTTGCAACATACTGGAGCTTCACCGCTCCTCTTTGCACCATATCCATGATATAGTGATACTTGATCTCGATGTGCTTCGACTTGTCGTGGAACACAGGGCTCTCTGACAACTTCACACAACTCTGGTTGTCGCAATATATACAAGTAGCATACATCTAGAGATCAAATAAATCAGACAGTAGCTTCCTCAACCATACTTCCTCACAACTAGCTGAACAAGCTGCAACATACTCTGATTTAGCTGTACTTAGTGCCACACAGGATTGCTTCCTGCTAAACCAAGAGATCCTACTTGATCCCATACTGAAGCAGCATCATGAAGTGCTCTTCCTATCGATGGCATTTCCCGCCCAATCTGAATCAACATAACCCTCTAGGTTAATCTTTTGATTTTCCTCGTACTTGAGCCCATAGTCAATTGTACCCTTCAGGTACCTTAGAATATGCTTTGTAGCAATCTAGTGAACATGTCTCGGATCTGTCAAGAATTGGCTCAAGGTGCTCACAGCAAAGCAAATATCTGGTCTCGTGTTCGTCAGATACATCAAGGACCCAATCATCTGATAATACATCATAGCATCAACCACTTCTGATGAAGCATCACTCAATAGCTTCAGGTTCGATGCCATAGGTGTGGTTATGGCCTTGCAGTCCCTCATCCCGAATCTCTTCAAGATCTCTTTGCATACTTCCCTTATCCAAGGAAGATCCCATCCGCATTCTGCCACACCTCCATGCCTAAGAAATAGTGCATCATTCCCAAGTCTTTCATTTCAAACTCGGCATCAAGTTTCCTCTTCGTATCAGCAATCAACCCATCCATACCTGTTACGAACAAATCATCCACATATAGTAGGAGTATCACTGGATTGCCATCTTCAACCTTGTAGTAAAGGTTAGAATCTGTTTTACTCTTGGTAAATCCCAAACTAGATAGGAAACCATCAATTCTACCGTACCATGTCCTGGGTTCCTATTTCAAACCGTACAAGGCTTTCTTCAATCTGCACACATGATACTCTTTGTCATGTGTCTCAAAACCGAGTGGTTGTTCCACATACACTTCCTCTTCCACTACACCATTCAAGAAAGCAGTCTTGACATCCATCTGGTGTATCTTCCATTTCATCACTGCAGCCAGAGCAAGTACTGATTTGATGGAAGTGTATCTGGCTACAGGTGCAAAGGTTTATTCATAATCTATTCCTTCTTTCTAGGAGAAACCATGAGCCACAAATCTTGCTTTATATTTCTCAATGCTGCCATCTACAACATGCTTGATCTTGTAGATCCATTTGGAAGTTACAATGGACTTCCATTCTAGTCTTGGGACAACATGCCAAACATCATTCTTCATGATCGATTGATACTCTTCGATCATAGCATCCTTCCACTCTTTCCATTTTGCCGCTTCTTCATAGTTGGAAGGTTCTTTATCAATAATGTCACATAGTAATGCTATGTAACTAGAACATGATCTAGTTCTCTTTCTTCCTCTGGGTGTTTCTTTTGAAGCTCCATATCTTTCTGCACCTTGGATAATTTCACGTACCAAGCAAGTTTCCTCTTATGAGGATTCTTCTCCAGAGGTGGATCTACAGGTTCTTGAGGTTCTTCTAGTTCTTGATCTTCTTCTTGAATTTCTTCGTTCATGATTGTATCATGAATTCTAGGTTCTCTTGTTTCTTCAAGATCTTTAGCCGGTTTCTTCTTGGATTTGATGTAGGCTGAATCTTCGTCAAATGTTACATCTCTGCTAATGTCAATCTTCCTGAACCTTGGGAAGTATATTCTGTAAGCCTTCGAGCTTTCAGAGTATCCCAAAAATATACCCTTCTTATTTGAAGGATCTAATTTTGTCCTCTTCTCTTTTGGAATGTGAATGTATACTGGACAATCGAATATTATGAGATGGCTGAATTCTGGTTTCTTGTCGGAGAATACTTCTTTATGAGTCTTGTTCTCAAGTACTCTGTGTGGAGTACGGTTCTATACATACACCGCTGTTCTGGCAGCTTCTGCCCAAAGATGTATAGGAAGATATTGATCATGAAGCATTGCTATTACAACTTCCATGATAGTTCTATTCTTCCTTTCTGCAATCCCATTATGTTGAGGATTATAAGGAGTGGGCAACTCCCTCTTAATCCCTGATTCTTTACATAGTTCTTTGAATTCATTCGAAGTGAATTCTCTACCATTATCTGATCGAAAGGTCTTGATCTTATTTTCAGTGTGGTTCTCGATCAAGGCTTTGAATTCCTTGAACTTGCTGAATACTTCATCTTTGTTCTTCATAAAGTATATCCATGCCTTTCTAGAAAAATCATCAATAAAAGAAACATAGTATGCATACCCACTTAGTGAAATGGATGACATAGGACCACACACATCGGAATGGATGATTTCCAAGATTCCTTTTGATTTTCTTTCGCTACTTGGAAATGTCTTCTTTGTGTTATTCCCTTTCATACATCCTTTGCATACACCTTCATGTTTTGTCTGCATTTCTGGGAGACCTTCAACAACTTTGCTTGCAAGTGGTAGTGCTCTATAATGCACATGTGCAAGCCTTCTATTACAAAGCTCATTTGGTTCTACTGAGTCATGAACCAAAGCTTGTTCTAGATGGACCTTCAATTTGTATAAGCCTCCTTCTTGTTCCCCAATCACTACTACATTATCATTGGTCTTTCCTTTTGGCCACATGATGACTTGACCATCTATAAATGCAACCCTCATTCCTTTTGCATCTAATGCAAATATGGAGAGGAGATTCTTCTTTAGTCCTGGTACAAACAATACTTCCTTCATTGTCATAGACTTTCCAGAGTCTAGCTTATAGGAGGATTCCCCACTACCTTTTATTGGATACTGGTAGTCATATCCAAGTTTCACCTTGTGAGGTGATTCATGTTCAGATAATTTCACAAAGGATTCCCTAAATCCTGTCATGTGCTTGGAAGCACCACTGTCTATAAGCCAATCATTGCTGCCATGTGTGATAGTTCCTGTGAGAGTGAAGATCAGAACATATTCTTCATCACTTGAAGAATCATCACTGACTTGTATGTTTCTCTTCGTGGAAGGTTCATCATCCTCTGCAGCATGAGCATGCTGTCTTCTCTTGTTTCCCTTCTTCTTATGAGAGATAATTTTATTTTTAGGACAGTCTCTAGCAAAATGTCCTCTTTCATCACATGTATAGAAAATGTACTTAGAAAAATATCTAGGCTTTCTAGAGTTATTTCTTTGATGAGAGTACTTACTTCTGTGGTGGCTAGATCTGAATTTCTTGGATTGTATTGTCAGAGCTTGATCTTCACTTCCCATATTTTCTTCTCAAGCTTCTATCTAAGCTTCTTCTTGAGAGCATTCTACCCATAGTCTGCTGAACTTGACTAACTTCTTTCTGGCACAGATCCCTTGAATAAAGGAGTCCCATGATCTAGGGAGACCATTCAAGGTGGTCATCACAATCTCTGCATTTTCTACTTCTTCATCTACTGCTTCCAGTTGTTCCTTGATCTGAGAGACCGTTGTAAAGTAAGACTGGATGGTTTCTGCATTCTGGATCTTTATATTCTTCAGCTTGTTTCTGAGAGTCATCTTTTGGTTTATGTTCTTCCCTTCAAACAATTTGGTTAAGGCATCAAAAATAGCTTTAGGTGTCTTAAGGGAGGACACTTGTGGTATGAGGTGATCCTTGATTGAATCAGCAATAATCCTCTTTGCCATAACCAACTTCTTCTTATGTAAGGCCTTAGCCTTATCTCCCTCTGGAACTGGAACCTCCTCATGGATGTAGGAGTCCAACTCATTTTCTTCCAGGACCAGGGAGATTCTATACTTTCAGGCTCGGAAGTTATCAACTCCCTCAAGCTTTTCATCAAGCTTGGTATGATGAGACATATTAACTGAGAACCTCAAATGGAAATACAAAAGATTTAGATCTTACCAGGTCAAGATGTCGGATATGGATTTGGAGCTGAAATCCTGCAGTGCTGGTTCAGGAGCAGATTAGGGTTTTGATTTTTCAGAGTTTTGTCCAGCCAAATGCTTTGAATTTGATCCCTAACTTCAATTTTTGGGAGGAGATCAATCTAGGCCTAGGCTCACTGAAAATTTCCACTTCTGTGGAAATCCCTAATTTCTGGCAGTAGTGTCGGGTCCAAAACTGAAAAACCTCAGAATTGGATTCTACTTCGACAGGAAGATGCGCCCTAAGGAGGAGAGTTAATCCAACCTTCTTTTGCTGAAAATATGTGGAGGAAGATCCACAAAGTATGAAGCCCTAGTTCCCTCAGCTACACAGTGTCTTCTTCTCATATTAGCTCTGATACCATGTTATATTTTTAACATTAAGCTAGCATTATTAGGATATTTAACTGAGAGAATAACAAACACAACAATCAAACACAAGAAACAATGAACACAATGTTTTTCCTTAGGGAAACCATAAATGGAGAAAACCCCGCAACTTTCTCAGAGATAGAATCAACACCAAAAGTGAAACCCCAAAACAGTAAGATGATCTCCCGATAGTAGCAACCTCTTTCTTCCTAGCCCCATTGTCTTCTTCTTCCTCAACTGTGCTACAACTGAGTATGAGTGAGTGAGTGATAAATAGAGAGGCTAGCTCTCTATTTATACTAATTCTCGACTTGACTAAACCCAACTAGGGCCGACTTCACTAGGTGAGTTTAATAACCCTAGTGCCCCGGAACTGCGAGGACTTTAACCCTTGATCAATAGGAGAGTTACCCACAATGAATTGACATGACTTGTTTAAACTATAGATCCTCCCTATTAGAATATTGGGGCATGACATGACTCAATTACATTACAGACACATCCCAGAATAAACATCGGGGTACAAGACATAAGATACATAGGTGAATACATTCTGAAGTTACAAATACATCAACATGTGTGTGTGATAAATAGAGAGTCTCACTCTCTATTTATATTCTTTCGTTCACTTGAAACCCACTCCAACATGTCAGCCTCACTTAACAATTACTTACTAGAGTTGACATCTCTAGGAGTGTCTAATAACCCTAGTGCCCCACAACTTGTGGGGACTTTTTCACCTCCGATCAACAAGGAGGGTTTGTTCTTAACACAATGGTGGGGACTATTACCTCGACTTACAATGACTCACCTAGGGTCGGCTTCTCTAGGATAGTCTAATAAACCTAGGGCCCCACAACTGTAGGGAATTTAACCCTTGAACAATAGGAGGGTTACCCACAATGACTTGACATGACTTGTTTACATTATAGAACCTCCCGATGGGAACATCGGGGCATGACATGACTCAATTACATTATAGATAATTCCCGGAATAAACATGGAGGTATAATACATAAGATATACATGTGAATACATTCTGAAGTTACAATTACATCAACAATTTCTAGTGGAAGTGGATTGGCCACTTCGATGAGGATTAAGAAAAAAAGTTCACATGAGACCAATCCCTCACCTAAAACACTTAATTACCCTTATAAAACATAATCCCTATAAAACCTATCCCTTATCATCTCCAACAATTATCACATTTAACCCTTTATCCATATGAGTCTTAACCACTACTATTCGGTTACACAGGGTACTCCAAAAAGACCGAACACCTTGAGCAACCGCTTCACACAAATAGATCACATATCAATACATCGATGTTTGTCATGTGGTTAAAACCCTCGAGAGGGAAACAGTCCATGGCCTCAGCCAAATGCTAGTTGGAGCAATTTATTATGCAAAAGAAAGAAAGTTATATGAGCTTCTCATACTCTATCAACTAGCCAAGGACCATCTATGCTCTTTAGATAGAGATCATAGACCAATCGGGTGTTAAACCATGGATCAATGGTAGATATGATCTAAGAGAAGTTGAACCGTCGGATCACTCTATGTCTAGAACATATCGTGACCATCGAATTAGAATATTTACAAATACATACTAAAGAAACACACTTTTACCTAATGGATATATTACACAAGTTGATCTTAAATAACTCCTAAGTGTCTAAATATCCTAACATCCCCCCTTAAGAAAAACTTGGGATAGGATTGAAGGATTTACAAAAGTGATACTATTAGGAGAAGGAAGGAGGCATTAAATCCTATCCCCCCTTAAGGACACATTCTTGAAATCCTAACATAGACTAAAGTTTAGAAAACTTCGCTCATGTAAGAGACTTGGTGAAGATGTCTGCAACTTGATCATCTGTAGGGAAAAATAGCACTTCAATAACACTATCATGAACAATATTTATGATAAAGTGCATGTGTAGCTCAATGTGTTTGCTGCGCTGATGTATAATTGGATCTTTGGCAAGCTTGATGGCACTTTGATTGTCGCACCAAAGTGGATTAGGCTGCTGCTGCTCGAATCCAAACTATGAAAGGATCTGTCGAATCCATAATGCTTCCTAACTCGCATTAACTGCAGATTGATATTCTACTTCTGCTAAAGAAAGAGCAAGAGCTTGTTGTTTCTTACAATACCAAGTGACAGGTCCAGATCCCAAACTGAAAACATAACATGCAGTAGACTTTCGATCATTAAGATCGCTGGCCCAATCTGAATCACTGAACCAACCAACAAAGGTGTCCCCCCTGTATTGTAATGAATCCCAAACTGAATTGTACCTTGAATATATCAAAGTATTATTTTTGCTACTTTCCAGTGACTTTCATGAGGAGTTTGCATATAACAGGCAACACGACAAACGACAAAGGAAAGGTCAGGACATGAATGAGTAAAGTATAAAAGAATACCAACAAGCTGATGATACAAGGTGGCATCTACTTCAGGGGAAGTACAAGTGGCAAAAAGTTTGACTCCAGACTGGAAGGGAGAAGGGGATGGTTTACAATCTTCCATGTGGAAGCGATGAAGAAGGTCACAAGCATACTTAGATTGGGAAAGAAAGATTCCTTCTTTGGTTTGCAATACTTGGAGACCAAGAAAATAACGCAAATGTCCTAAGTATGACATTTCAAAGTTTTGCTTAAGACTGGATTTCACATGAGTTATAAGTTTAGGGTCACTACTAGTAAGGATAAGATCATCAACATAAAGAACAAGTATGCTGAGACTGTTTCCTACTTTATTGGTATAGACATTGGGTTTAGAATGGCATCTAGAAAAACCAGTGTCAAGGAGAAAGCTATCCATTTTGGCATACCAGTTAGCTCTAGGAGCTTGCTTAAGGCCATATAAGGATTTCTTAAGGAGACAGACAAGGCTAGAGTTATCCTGAACATATCCAGGAGGTTGTTCCATGTAAATTTCCTCCTGTAAATCACCATGTAAAAATGCAAACTTGACATCCATTTGATGGAATTCCCAGTTATGTAAGGATGCAAGGGAAAGAACAAGGTGGATGGAATTCATTTTTGCGATAGGAGCAAAGGTTTCATTGTAGACAATCCATTCAACTTGGGAAAAACCTTTGGCAACTAACCTTTCCTTAAGTCTTTCAACACTTCCATCTTATGCATACTTAGTTCTATAGACCCATTTACATCTGACAAGTTTCCTTCCTTTCAGAAGAGGAACAAGATCCCAAGTATCGTTCGCCATTAAGGAACGATATTCTTCATCCATAGCTGCATCCCAATCTGGATTTCCTGAAGCTTCTGCAAAATTTTCTGGATCATGATTCTCGGAAACTTGAGCCAAAAGAGAAGAGGCTCACTGAAACTGAGAATGTGTTCGACGTTGATCTCTAGGATCACCGGCAAGATCATCAGCTGCTTCACATATTGAACGGACCCATCGAGGAAGTATTGGTGTTGGTGCAATTGGAGGAACATGAGTAGGCGGAGGTGGATTTTCATCCTCACTGTCATCATCAGAAATTAGAGTTGGAAACCTGTCAAGGAAGTCAGAAGAAGAAGCAGAAGGCACAATTGCCGAATCAGGCTCAGAGGCCAAAGATGGCACAACCGCCAAGTTAGGCTCGCAAGCCAAGATATTTTCATCAAATTTAACATCTCTTCTAATGATTATATCATGGGAATGTGGCTGAAGAATATTATAACCTTTTACATCTTCTGAATATCCAACAAATATGCACTTTTCACTTTTAGGCTGCAATGCTTTCCGTTTTTCATCCGGAATATGAGCCCCTGCTTCATAACCAAACACACGAAAGTGACTTACATCTGGTTTAATTTTACTCCATGCTTCTTCCCATGTTATACCTTGTAAAAATTTAGTGGGGGTGCGATTAACTATGTAATTTGCACAATTTATGGCCTCAGCCCAATATTGAAGACTTAGTCCCTTAGGCTGGATCATACAATTTAGCCATTTCTTTTAAAGTGTGGTTCTTCCGTTCAGCTACACCATTTTTTTTTGGTGTATATGGAACAATGTGTTGTTGTTAGATTTCTTGTTCAGTGCAGAAAGTAGTGAACTTGTTGTTAACATATTCTCCTCCATTGTCAGATCTTAACTTAATAATTTGACGACCATATTGTTTTTCAACAAGGGCCTCGTAGGCCAAGAACATGTTAAATACTTCGCTCTTAAGTTTTAGAAAGTAAACCCAAGTGCGTCTGGAGTAGTGATCAATGAAAGTTAAGAAATATTTGAAACCAGAAAAAGATGCAGATGGAAGAGGGCCACACAAGTCACTATGCACAAGCTCCAAAGGAACCGAGGAGTGCCAAGAGGCACGGTTGTCAAAACTGTCTCGATGATGTTTTTCGAGTACACAATTGTAACAAACACTATCCTTGCAAGATACCATTGGAATACCAGTCACCATATTGTCTTTACATAGTTGTTGCAATGAGCGATAATTTAAGGGACCAAATTGCTCATGCCAAAGTTTGCTCAAGTTATCACTATGAGCAACAAAAACTGAAGGAAAAGGTGATGACCCAAAGTTGTTAAATTTGTACAACCTGGTAATATCATCGATAGTTCTAGTAGAAAGGACATTTTGAGGATTTTTAAAATCCTTGATTACAACTTGGTGAGGTGTAAACGTCACAGTTTTACCTTCACCTGAATGAGTAATTTGATAGACTGACAACAAATTGAAGGAAATTTTTGGAACACATAGTACATCACTGAAATGACCATTTTCTACTGGAACTGTTCCAGATCCTACAACACTTAAAGATCTATCATCAGCAACAAATATTTTTTTGGTGTTACATTCATGCATAGTAGAAAAGATGGCTTGATCCTTAGTCATATGATAAGATGCTTCAGAATCAATGAGCCATTCAATTGAAGAAGAAGAAGAAGATGCAGTATAAGAGTAACTAGAAGCAAAAAGTGCATGTCCATGAGAGGTAGATTCTGAAGATGAATCTAGGCTGATGTGGTGCTTCTTCATTGCTGCTTCCAAGGCTGCCATCTTCTTGAAACACTTAGATTCATCATGATTATCTTTCCCACAAAAATTGCAATGACGCTCAGTCTTCTTTCCTTTTGGCTTGGATCCTTTGTTATTTTTTAAAGAAGAAGCCGACTAAGAGGGTTTGAGACCCTTGTTGTTTGACTTATTATTGCGAAAATTACGTTTCTTTGGAGGCTTGGACTTATCTTTCTGTTGGGACAATAAGGCTTTCCCAGATGTATCTGCATTGTTAATTATTCCAAGATGAATGAGCTTATCTTGCTCTCTAATTAAGGACTCACAAAAGGATTCAAGACTAGGCTCTTGATAGCTAGCTGCAGTCAAAGATTCTTTCATAGAGTAGAATGTAGATACAAAAACATAATATATAGGTCCAAGTTTGGAAAAAATATGGTAAATACATTATTTGTCTTCTTTCTTAATCTTCCATTCTGCACATAAGAGTCTAAGAGTTTTATACTTAGATAAATAGTCTTGAATGCATGAAAAATAATTTGGATTCAAGGAAATCAACTCATTCTCAAGTTGATGACCCTGAATTTCATTGTGTTTACCAAACACCGATTCTAACTTTTCCAAAGCTATATCAGGTTCATCAATTCCAGATATGTGGAATCGCAAATCAATATATATCGACATCTCAATCAATCCATGAGCTTCATCACATATATTTTTCCATTTGATTTTCTTATCATTATCAGTGGGTTCTGTTTCTTTCCTTGATGTTATCCTAAAAAGTCCCCTACTTCGCAGAACATCCTCCATACAGCATTTCTATGAGAAATAGTTAGAACTTGTAAGTATAATATCACAAGGGGCAGCCATACTATACAATAATGGCTGAAAGAATAGAAACTAATTGTCTGGATGCAAAGAAATCGGAAAAATATGCGGTTTAAAAAAAAACAACACTAAAAACTGATTCTGGATGATGAAGTTATGTTTGATCAAAGAAAATGGTGAAGATGTCCCCAATAGTGACATGGCATATATTAACTTGACCAACTAAAAAAAAAGAACCCCCTTCTTCCCAAGATCAACCTTTGACAATCACTTTACAATAAAATTGCTTTTAAGTGAATCACTTTTGTAGAATAAGTGATGTTCACTTTTACAATAATGTTACTTTTAAATAGTGCGACAATAAATTAAAAGACTTAAGTGACTCACTTTTTATTTTATTTTATTTATGTGAGATGCACTTTTACAATAAAGTAACTTGAAAATAGAAATTGCATGCATTAAAAAGTAGCTTAATTAGACTTGAACTCAAGACCTATTAAGGAATAAAGCAACTTTGGACCAAGTGAGCTAAGTTTACAAGGTATGTAAAAGAATGGAAAGAGGAAGGGGGATTTTTTTTTACTCTTCTCTCTCGTTCTCCGTGCTTGCATTTTTTCTTCTTCTTCTACAAATCACAAAAAAAAACGAAAAAAAAAAAAAAAACTTTCTCCACATAATGGAGTTAGATCTTGGTTAGCTTACTCGGAAAGTCTATGTTTTCAGGGTTTCTCGTTGTTTCTGATTTGCCGTAATTACACAAGGTGCACAACAAAGAGCATATGTAGCTGAGAAGACAAGAAAAAAAAAATTTCCCTTACTGTTTCGGATTCGCCTCGATCGTGCAAGATGAATGGCAAAGAGCATACGCAGCTAGGGAAGGTAACAGTCCGATACTAAAATAGTAAAGATCTAATAATAAAACTGATAGAATATGAGATATTTAAAAAAAATAAAACAAATCCATTACTGTAACATTATACCTTCAGATTTGCCGAAATGGGTTTCTCTGGAACAAACGGAGACCGTTTTCGATGAAATGGAAACGGAGTTCTGGACACAATGGAATAGATTCCACAGGCCAAAAATGCATAGAAAATCCAAAACCAGAAACCCTTTCAAAGTTTCGGCAACACCGGTTCCAGATCTTGATCAAAACCGAAAGCGGCTCTTCTTAAATGCTTTGATACTATCTTCGGGTACACAGGGTACTCCCAAAAGACCGAACACCTTGAGAAACCACTTCACACAAATAGATCACAGACCAACACACCTATGTTTGTCACGTGGTTAAAACCATTGAGAGGGAAACAGTCCACGGCCCCAACCAAATAGCTACTTGGAGCAATTTATTATGCAAAAGAAAGAAAATTACATGAGCTTTTCATAATCGATCAACTAGCCAAGGACCCTCTATGCTCTTTAAATAAAGATCATAGACCAATCGGGTGTTAAGCCACGGATTAATGGTAGGTATGATCTAAGAGAAGTTGAACCGTCGGATCACTCTATGTCTAGAACATATCATGACCGTCGGATTAGAATATTTACAAATGCATACTAATGCATACTAAAGAAACACACTTTTACCTAACAGATATATTACACAAGTTGATTTTAACTAACTCCTAAGTGTCTAAATATCCTAACAACTACAAAGTCTATTCATATAATCTCTAACACGTATAATTATATCTCTTTATACTTATTAGAATTAAATCTTTTTTACATCAAAATTAAATATTACTTGTGATTTTAAATTATGTATATATACATAATAAAACAATAAAATAATAACAAACACCTCACCTTTCAATTACCTCTCGTCATTTTCAATGAGCACGCTTTTTTCGTTGTGCATCACGTCGAGCTCACTTAGTGATGATTTGAGCAACTCGATCAAAGAGGAATATTTGAGACTGAGGCCAATGCGTATTTTCATTTGATCTCCATGAGTATGTTTCTTCCTCTGTGCATTCTGTTGAGTTCGCATCAAGTTCATTCAGTGCTGATCTGAGCAACTCTGTCGGAGAGGAATAACTAAGACTGAGTTAGCGGCTGGGAAATGAGAGAGGAGATTTGGACTCGTGGAGATTGAGGATAGTGGATTTTGGTCATGTAGGGGAAAATGAGGAAAATTAGGAGAGCACTAAAAGTGGAGACAATGCCTCCCAAAATTGTGAGTACTATGCCCTAATTCATTTCTATTTGAAAATTTTAAAAAATTATTTTTCAAATCTATAGGGTTTGATTACTAATTCAATATGACTGAGCATTGGTATAAACCATTGAATTTGAACTTATAATTTTTGGTGAAATTACACTTTATATCTTGCAAAAAGAGCATCTCTAACACTCTAAACCAACAAGCCCTAAATATCCTACTTTACGTCTTTCTTTGTAACAAAATGCTACCATCTTGAGGGAATTGGAAATTGAATGTTTAATGCCTATTTGATAAATATATATATCTTGTATCATGGATAAGAAATATTATACTTTCATTTTAGAATGTTTATTTTGTTAAATAAGTTCTATTGTGAAATCCCTGCTGAATTTACCCTCATATTAAGGGTGTTTAAATAGGATTTTAAATGCTCAACATATAACATTCCCCCAACCCAAAGGTAGCATGAAAAATATGTAGAAGCGATAAATAGAAGGAAAGTTGAAACCCTTACCTATTTAGCCTCAAATTCTATCTAATAAAATACTAGATGAATACTCTCTATAAATGCAACAAACTCTATATTTTCCACAAAGTTGCATCGATAGATAATGCCATGGGTAAGAAAGCTTGTGAAACCAATAAATATCTCTTTGTCTTTATTGCTTCCCGATATGCCATCAATTTTCCCAATATTATTGGAAAATTATGAAGCAAGGGTCCAAATTACAAGTCTTGTATGTGCACAACATACTTGACATCACCTACCTATGCCATTCTATGTATGAGTTAATTAGGTGTTTCTTCAATTATAACCTCACATATAGTAACTAACCAAGGAGATAAGTGCATACAGAGAAGGATACAAGCTGCCACGCCTATACATATAAGGATAACCGGTTGAGAGAAGCTATGACTTAGAGCATTTGAGCTTATAATCATATTATTCTTGTCCATTCCTTTCTTTTTTAATATGATTTATGTGTTGATGATATTTTAGCAAAAATGGTTTTGTCTCATTAATTCAACTACTATTGGATTTTGCAACATACTTAGAGAATAAGGAAATGGAAGATTGGATCGAATTAGAAAAAATAAATAAACAAATGGAGTCTTAATAGTCTAGAAAGGCTTGGTCAAGTAATTCACAATTATGAGACCTTGGATTTCTTGGAAAGTTGGCTATGGACTTAAAGTGAGGGTAGGAAAATATCCATGTATATGTTGTTGTGGAAATTTTGATAGATGTACTTTTATAAGAATTAAATTAAAAGTACATTAAATCCCAAGAAGATGCATCCATCCAAGAAGCTCAATGAGGATTTCTATAGTACTAGAATTTTGCAGGGAGATATGGTTACAGAATGGACTCATTATGTTTCCGTATTAAAAAATAATGCTTAGCTATTCAAGTTCCCTTTTAAAACACATGTTTTTTTTAGCTACTCAATGTTTAGCTCATCCAAGTTATGGAAACATTGTTATACATTAGATATAGGTGTTAAATCTCATGCTCTTTCCCTACTTGCTTGGGCAAAAAGGGAAAATATTATATTTGTATAATGATGGATTTTTGTGTGATTTGTGAAGGGAAGACAATTGCATTACTTCCAAAAATATAAGTATCGGTTTTTTACCCAAAAATTAAAATTAATTTACCTTATCAAAGATTCCCATTTTGTATTCAATTGTAAACTTAGAAAATAAACTTCAACAACCATCAATTTAAGAGATTCCCAAATATATGATCCAATATAAGGAAGCAATTGAATCATTTCCAAAATGCCATAACTGATAATACATCAACGTGTATTGTTTGGTGAGGTAGGTTGTAGAAGTTGGGAGGGTCATTTCCATGTCCAGTCAAATGGCTCCCCTCATTGAAGTGGAACGGTGAGAATGTAGCGTTGGGGCTCAGAGAATCCCAAAGATACACAACAAAAACATGTATAGTTTTTAAAAAGAAAATACATCAACGTGAACTGCTTTAAAACATTTGAACAACACTCTAAAACCCATGTCCATTGACCCTAATAAACCTGTTACTAAGGCTCAACTTAACAAACATTGAAACTACATTAAAAAATATGATAGGCATGAAAAATACAGAGTATTGATGTATAGTTTTAATTTAGGGTACCGATGGATACACTTGGTAAGTTCGATATTGTTTGTATAATAATTTAAGTTAACGGATTCACTTAGAAAATATTAGATTCTGAAAATTAATTGTTTGCTCCATGTGGAAAATTTTGGGCAATTGTGTCTTTCATTGGGGACATCGATTCAATGGGAATTTCAGTTCTTAAACATCCTAATTTAATTCAATAACAAAGCTAAGATTTCATTTTCTTTGATAAAATATTGTTATAAAAGTGTGAACAAACTGAATTAGAAGACGGAGGCAATGAAGACTCGTAGTGGCATCCCCTGCAAATTTGAGCAGGCAGACATGGGACATATTGTAGCCTCCTAATTCTAATGAGGAGTCATTGAATTGTTAATACATAGTATTTAAAAGGGTTGCAAAATTAGTATTTAAAAGGGTTGCAAAATTCATAAGTTTTTTGTTATCTTTGTTCTTTCAAAAAACAATGGTTAAAAAAAGTTTGAAAGTGTGTAACTTGTTACAGTTTCATATATACATATTTAAATCTGTGTATTCAAATTTGCATTTGTTGGTTGTTGTAGAGTTTGTGGAGTCCAATTGAAATGACATTGACACTTTGAGAAGCTAATATGGACCCTTCCATATACATTGATGATGAAATTTCAAGTAGTATGGAACATTTGTACATTTGAGAGAGAAATGATTGGTTATACCTCACCTTATTGATACAACTCTTTGGTCCTTATGGTTATGTCTTGTGGGTAAAAGGGGATGTTCTCCCTCCTAGTGTCTCACCCATTTGGTCCTTGGTTAAAAGGGGGTTTTGGACCTTTCCTTGACTTATGGTTGGTCTTGTGTTAGCACCCTCCTTCTTTTGTGTGATGTGGTACCTAAACTCCTTACTAATGACCCTTGACATCTACTTATTATTGTTATTGTATATTTTGGTTAAGGATTTCCCTCTTTTAGGAGGTGAAGGTTTGTCCTTACCTTTGAACCTCATTTTGAGGGAATACTCTAGAAGTATTTGTGCATTATAAAGGAATGATATTTGACATCATTCATCATCCATCTTTGGTGGTTGATCTAAGCTCTGGCACCAAGGGTTATCCGTACTATTTGGATGTAGACTGTTTGCTAAGTCTATTGTGACTCTAGGCGCCTGCTTTATGTTGACGTTACTTCTTGTTGAGTTTTTTGTTCACACAAAATGGATTCACAGCCTATCGGTGCCGACTAATGAGAGATCCACTGTCTTTGGGACAACTCGATATGTCTGTATCCTGATCTGCTGGTAGTTGAGTTGTTCCTTTTGTTTGAGATCTAATTTGTTGTGGTATGTTGTCATTGTGATACGATCCACTGTCTGTAGGGTTTGATTTTTTTTATTTGAAACTCAATCTACTATGATCTACACTGGGGTGATTGGTTCTATTGCTTGTAAGGTTTGAACTGATCCAAGGTGAAATCTCTACTATAGACCGTAGCGCATATTGTAAGAATAAGTGACCTATTATTAGAGAAGCATAAGATTAAATTTGTGTCTATATTTTTGTGGGATTTCGTTGTGACTTGAATGTTAATGTCCCTTTCCATAATACAACCTGTAATGATCTCTCTCTCTCTGGTTTGTACTAGCCCTATAAGGGTCAACTTGCTCCTTTTATGTGGTTGTGTCTCTAAGAGACACAATCAGTTCTGAAAGTACTATTCCGAGTACACAGTTAGGAAGGGTTCCGCACTATAGGTGAGTAACTAATATTGTTCTTTTATAATTTGTACAATTCATTGCAATTTATTATGTTGATTTGATTACATGTTATGAGCACTTACTTTAACACCACTCACAATTTTAGGGGTAACTTAGAACTTTGATCTCTTAAGCCTAGAAGAGATTATGACCAAAATAGCATGTTTGAATATCACAATCAAAAGGTTGGTTAATACAAAGTATTTAAAAAGGTTGCAAAATTCATAAGTTTTCATGTTATATTTGTTCTTTCAAAAACAAATGGTGGAAACAAAAAGTCTAAAAGGGTGGAACTTGTTCCAGTTGCATACATATACATATTGAAATCTATGCTCATTCAAATTTGCATTTGTTTGTTGCTATAGAAATTGTGGAATCCAATTAAAATGACATTGACACTTAGAAATGATATTGTGGACCCTTCCTTATATAATGATGATGAACTTTCAATAAGTATGGAACATTTTTACATTTGAGAGAGAGATGATTAGTTGTACCCCACCTTATTGGTACAACCCTTTGGTCCTTATGGTTATGTCTTGTGAATAATGGGGGTTGTTCTCCCTCCTTGTGTCTCACCCCTTTGGTCATTTGGTTAAAAGGGGGTTTTGGAACTTTCATTTATTTATGGTTGGTATTGTGTTAGCACCCTTCTTCTTTTGTGTGGTGTGGTATCTAAACTCCTTACTATTGACCCTTGACGTCTACTTATTATTGTTATTGTATATTTTGGTTAAGGATTCCCCTCATTTTAGGAGGTGACAGTTTTTCCATACCTTTGAACCTCATTTTGAGGGAAGAATCTACTAAAATTATTTGTGCATTATAAATGAATGATATTTGACATCATTCATCATCCACCTTTGGTGGTTGATCTAACTCTAACGTCAAGGGTTATTCGTACTGTTTGGATGGAGTCTATTTCACAAAGGTGTCGAGCTTGGCTAAATGATCAATATGGGAATGATGTTATATAACTTCATAAACACTATTTTTGGAGCTTTGAAATATTTAATTTGACTTGTATTCAAAGGATATTAGATTGGAATTAGTCCAAATTTAATAAAATTGGAGTTAGAATGGAAATGGGTTAATTATTTTTTGCATTGGGATATTAAATTTTATAACTTTTTTTTCCATGGTGCAGGTAGAACCGAACAAGAATTTGTCATATATGTCTTCCTCCAGAGAGGGGAGTTTAGGAATACTAGAGGAAAGTGAGATATCCATAAGGTCTACAAAAGTTATATCAAATAGTTGTCAAAAGATCGGAAGAAAATTTCATAAACGCATAGAATGTTTTCTTGTTGAAGGGGGGCCATGTTCTTATGATGATGAGACCATAGGTGACATCGAGTTTTCCTCGATGTACAAACATAGAGTGAAACAATGGCTAGAAAAGGATCTTACTCAACTAAACACATATTTTTGTGTGAACAATAGGATATATCGAATTGCACCATCATCATTACATGGTTTGGGCTTGTTTTGCATGGATGACATAAAGGTTAATTACGACAGATGTACATAATTGATGGAGTATGTTGGACCCTCTTACAAATACATAGATTAGATGTGATTTGTCCAATATACGTGAAATATTTGCAGATAAGGATTGTCTGCAAATTGTTTACAGCTGAAAGACTATGATCAAAATAAAGGAGCAACGATGTACATTGATGAAAGACAAAAAGCTACAAGGAATATTGCAGGGTTTATAAATAGTACATAACCAGGGTCTACAATCAAGCAACCCAATTGTATATTTAAGGGGCATGAAGGAAACCTTGTTTTTTCATGAGCCATTAAATTAATAGATGCATGGGAATATATGCTTATTAATTACAATTTGAATCGAATAGATATAAAAATGGTTTCTATGGAAATGGTATTACCCAACCTTTAATTAATGAGTCTAATATCTTATGTATTTTTTTTAGTCTATTGTTCTAATTTCATTAAAATTTTCTATATTTAAGTCGTGGGGTTGATCCAGATTTATGCAGGAACACAACATAATACACAAATAACAATAGAAACAAATATGCAGCAGAAATAACACTTCATTTCATTAATCAATAACTGAAACTTGTTTACATACAGAATGGAAATGAACTAGCTAGAGTGCTGGTAGCTTATCTATGAGAAGAGATGTGGCGGCTACATGCCTCTAAACCCATATGTTACAATGAGGCTCAAAGGCCTACATATTATTGAGAAACAATGGAAACCCTACACATCCAAAAACCTAACCCTAGGAGGTGAAACGCCAGAATGTGGGCCCCGGTGGGTAACTTGGTACATCAATTTCTTGGGGTCGTAACTTTAGCATACTACCTCCGCTTGATGTGCATGATACATCATTAGAAAGATCTATTTAAGGAATAAATCCATAAACAACAAATTTTAAATTTGAAATGGACTCATATTTTCTCGAACATTCGATGCCGAAAAAACGTCGTTTAGGGCCTCAAAACGACTCCGAAAGTTTAGGACCAAAAACTGCGAAAAATAGTAAATTGTGCTACAATTAAGGAAACTGGAAAACTAAAAGAAAAAATGGTGGGGGTCCAAGTGGAATAAGTGGGTGGCCACCAATATCCTCCTGGATCATTCCTCCCCCCTTAGGAAGTAATGGTCCCCATTGCGTTGAGTTCCTCCATGAGATGAGGAAACTTCTGCTGAACTTGGTCCCTGGTGAGCCACTTTCCCTGGTGAAGGAGTTGGCCTGCTTTGGAAACTCAATATAGCTGGATCTTCTGCTGAAGGGTGTTCTTGATCTATGTGTCCATAATTCGATCAGTTGTGGCTTGTTCCATGCAATCGGGGTTTAACTCTATTCGTGTGAGTTGTTTTGCCACGTCTGATGAGTCCAGAAGAGGTGGAAAGTAGGGCCGAAGGTGGTCCACATTACACACTGGGTGCAGACCAAGGAATGGTGTAATATCGAGCTCGAAGGCATTATCCCCGACAGCCTTGGTGATGGTGTATGGCCCATATTGAAGCGGGTGAAGCTTGCGGTGGGGTCCAGCGAGGCGCTCCTTCTGCAAATGTAGCCACACTTTATCACCCACCTGGAAGTTATGTTGCACCCCATGCTAATCATGTCGCTGCTTGTACTTAGCATTGGATCTGTCCAATATGTCATGAACCTATTGGTGAATGTGCTGAATGCGCTCAATGAATCTTTTCGCCTTTGAAACTTCAGACTGGATATGAGCTGAATCATCCTGAGTAGTTGCAAATGGCATGGCTACGTCAATGGGACATAGTGCCTGGAATCCCAAGCCCACCTGAAAGGGGTTGTGGTTGGTTGAGCTGTGGAGGGCCCGGTTATAGCTGTGTTGTACATAGGGGAGGCTCTCATCCCATGTGCGTGGATGCTTTGAGTTGTACATGCGCAAAATGTGTATGATCATCTTGTTGATGACCTTTGTCTGGCCATTAGTCTGGGGATGGATAGATGTGGACTTTGTGAGCTTGGTGTCTAGCATTTACTATAGGTTAGACCAGAATCTATTAAGGAACCTATTGTTCTGGTATGAGATTATAGACTGTGGGATCCCAAAGAGTACCCACACTCGTTCAAAGAAGATTTTAGCAGTGGCTTCTGCTGTGATATTCTTCTTGCAAGCTGCCATTATGGCCATCTTTGAGAATCTGTCAATGAACACAAACAAACAGTCATTGTCGTGCTTAGTAGAAGGAAGGCCCAACATGTAATCCATGGAGATGTATTCCCAAGGTCGACTAGGGGTAGGAAACGAAGTATAGAGGCCTTGCTTCTTGATGGATGGTTTGGCAATGGAGCAGGTAGTGCAGGATCAGATGTACTTCCTGACGTCCGTTCGAAGGTTCGGCCAATAGTAATACTTTTGCAGTACTGCCACTATTTTCTAAACCCTGAAATGCCTAGAGACCCGACTGTAGTGCGCTTCCCAATCCATCTTGGCACGCTCGCTTGAAGGAACAAAAAGGTGTCCCATGTGACAAAGTAGTACATCCTGGAGATAAAATTTTGGAACTTGGTTTCCCTCCAAGAGTGTCTAGTATGTGTGGTTGAATGCTGGATCACTCTTGTAGAGAAGCGGCCAATCAGAAGTCTCGTGCCCATAAGAGTTGAGCACGGTGGTTATCGCCACGATCAGTGGTCGACTGAGGTAGTATGCAACATTATTGGTGATTCCCTTCTTGTACTTGATGTTCAAATGAAATTGTTGTAGATATGTGGACCACTTTTGATGGCGATCATTCTGTAACTTCCCTTGTGTTTGTATAAACTGCAGGGGTCGATGGTCTGTGTGGATGATCATTTCCTTCCCCAAAATGTAATGCTTCCATTGTCGACAAGCTTGTACAATGGAATACATCTCTTTGTCATAAGTGGGATATTTGTGGACTATGTCGGATAGTGTCTCATTGTGATATGCCACTGGATGCCCTCGTTGAGTGAGGACTGCCCCAATAGCATAGTCAGAGGCATCTGTCTCGATCTCAAATGGTTGTTGCAAGTCTGGTAATGTGAGCACTGGGGCACAGCAGAGGCAATGTTTCAACTCTGCAAATGCCTTCTGCTAAGTTTCCGACCAAAATAATTTTTCTTTTGCTCCTCCCTTGGTGACTTGACTCAAGGGCCAAGTGATATGAGAGAATCCCAACACGAACCTACGGAAGAAATTAGCAAGGCCCAGAAAGTTGCGAAGCTCTGTTAGAGTAGTTGGGGCTGGCCAATCCCAAATGACTTGGATCTTGGTTGGATCCACATGTACCCCACACTCATCAATAATGTATCCCAGATACTGAACCTGGGTCATGCCAAAAATTCACTTGCCAAAATTGGCACACAACTTGTGCTGCCGCAATGTTTAGAGGACCTGTCGGATGTGGTGGAGGTGCTCTTCCCAAGTATGGCTGAAGATCAAGATGTCATCCAAGTACACTACTACAAATGAGTTGGTGAATAGCCGCAAGATGTCATCCATTAGTCTCATGAAGGTTGCAGGAGAATTTGTCAGCCTGAAAGGCATGACCAACCATTTGAAAAGGCCCTCATTGGCTTTGAAGGCAGTCTTCCACACATCGGTTGGTTCAATCAGTACTTGGTGATACCCAGACTTTAAGTCGATCTTGCTAAAATATTTTTCCCCTTTAAGCTAGTCCAGGAGGTCATCAATCGGTGGGATTGGGTACCTATTCTGGACAATGATCTTGTTCAGCGCCCGATAGTCAATACAGAGTCCCCAAGTCCCATCCTTCTTCTATACCAACATGATCAGGCTCCCACATGGTGATGAACTTGGCCAGATGTGACCCTTTTGCAGCAGCTCTTGAATTTGCCTCTTGATTTCATCATTATCTAGAATAGAGCGTCTATAGATCGGTCCATTGGGAAGTGGAACACATGGTGGTCATATCGATGGGGTGCTTGACCTGACAGTGGAGAGACACCTCGGTGGGTGAGGTGAATATGTCCCGGTGCTCCTCCATGACCTTGTCCATTTTTTGCTGTCGTGCGGAGGGGACCTGTCTGGAGGTCGTGGCCATGATATTCTTCTTGCCCTGAGGGAAACTCATCAAGAAAACTAACTTCCCAGTTTTGGAAATGAGCTTATTGCATTGTTTTGCAGTAACCAAAGAGATAGCGACAGGAGGTGGTACCTCTGGTATCCTGTACAAATTATTTCCCAACATAATAATAACAACCCAAGGCCGGGACTCATACACAACATGTCACTTCCATAAGTATGGTTGACCTAATAATACATCACAAACATCAAGAGGAGCAATATCACATAATACCTCATCGGTGAAGGGCTTGATGCTGTAGGGAAGGCAGCACTGCTGGCTGACGTGAAGATCCCGTCCTTGGTGAAGCCACCCGATGGTGTATGACTGCGGGTGTGTTGTGGTTGGCGAACCCAACCGCTTCGCTGCCTCCGCTAAAATCATGTTCTTTTGGCTCCCACTGCTGACAATGAACTGTAGCAGGAAACCCTTTACCCACATCTAGGAGTGGAAAAGATGCTCCTCCTCCTCCTCATCTTCTGGTTCTCCTTTTTGGATCTTCATGGTAGCAACGGTGGCGTTGGGCTCTGCATCGATAATATTCTTCCCTCTGTCATTCCCCTTCTCGGATTCTAATTCAGTGTCAGAGTATGCATCTAATTCAGAAGCCTTTATCTAGGCCACTAGTGACTACTTGGCCCGACACTCACTTGTGTTGTGAGTGGGGCTCTTATGGAACTCGCACCACTTTCCCGCTTCCTTCTTCGGCTTTGCAGTGTTCCTCTTTGCTTGAGGCTTTGGCAAGTTTTCTTGAGTCACCATGCCTTGGTTGTGTCCTTGGTTCTGTAGTTTGGGGGCACCTTTCCCTTGCTTCTGATTCGCAGATCCAAAGTCTTGCTTTTTTTGTTTGAATTTTTGCTCAATTTTGGCAGCATACCGATATGGCGTACCAAGTGAAGAGATGTTGAGGAACTCCATTTCCTCCTGAATGTATATGTGCAGATAACTATGGTACTTCAGCACCAAATGTTTCTTTGAATCTTTGATACCCAACTTGGTGCGCAGGGTATGGAACAGATTCGTTAGCTCATGCACATCTTGATCTCTTTGTTGCCGCAGCGTAGTCCATTGTATGTACTTGTCCTCATAGCTCCCCACCAGATAATATTGTCCCTTTATGGCATCTCAAAAATAATTCCAAGTGGGTACGACTGAGAATAGAGAGGGTTCCTCCTCGTCCTTTCTCTCATAGTAGGTTTCCCACCAGTCCTTGACATGGGGGGCGGCTTTGAGTAGAGAAAAAGTAATCTTTTCCCAGTCAGAAAAGTCATGAACGGAGAAATATCCTTCTAATAGATTCAACCATATATCTACGACATCTACATCTATTCAACCATCAAATATGGGAATGCTAAAGTTTACTTGTACCTTAAAAGGGGTTTTGCCTCCAGAGTGGCTGTTAGATGCAGATGCACCACCAGTGGGAAGTTGTTGAAGGATCTGGGCAAAGTTATCCATCATCGCGTTCCTTTTTTTTTAAGGGCCTCCTTGAGCAACATTTTGATAGGATATTCTGTGCCCTCGTATTTCTTTTTGTTCCCCATGGGTGGCCGTCAGGATTTGCGAGGCTGATCTTGCAAGGGTTAAACCAGATTGATCCCTAACTCTTTATACCCCGCCCTCGTTGGGGATATGCAAAGAAGGATCGAGAAAGAGTAGATTGCTCTGATACCATTGATCCAGATTTATGTAGGAACACAACAGAATACACAAATAACCATAGAAACAAATATGCAGTGAAAATAACACTTCATTTCATTAATCAATAATTGAAACTTGTTTACATACATAATGGAAATGAACTAGCTAGAGTGCTGGTAGCTTATCTATGAGAAGAGATGTGGCGGCTACATGCCTCTGAACCCATGTGTTACAATGAGGCTCAAAGGCCTATATATTATTGAGAAATAAGGGAAACCCTACACATCCAAAAACCTAACCCTAGGAGGTGAAACGCCAAAATGTGGGCCCCATTGGGTAACTTGGTACATCAATTTCCCGGGGTCGTAATTTTAGTAGACTACCTCCATTTGACGTGCATGATACATCGTTAGAAAGATATGTTTAAGGAATACATCCATAAATGGAAAACACTAAGTCTGGAATGGACTCATATTTTCTTGAACATTCGATGTCGAAAAAACGTCATTTAGGGCCTCAAAACGGCTCCGGAAGTTTAGGACCTGAAACTGCCAAAAATAGTAAATTGTGCTACAATTAAGGAATCTGGAAAACTGAAAGAAACAATTGTGGGGGTCCAGGTGGAATAGGTGGGTGGCTACCGATATCCTCTTGGATCAAGGGTAGTGATCGAGGCATCTCCATAGCAGCCGATCAGAGGAGTACACCATCCTAGAGGAAACATATATATATCATTGCAATTGTACAAATATAATATGAACAAAATGTTTATTTGATTTTTTTATCATGAGTATATTTGTTTTGTTTATATAATGCTATCTATATTTTTGTTGCAGGAAGCTGATTGAGGAAGTTCCCTACCAGTAGACCAGACAAGACCTGCCTCAAGGTAGCATGTATACCTCATTGTAATTTTACCACTATAATATGTGCAATATGTTTTTATTATTATTTATTTTCATGAGTATGTTGGTTTCATTTCGATAATGAATTATGTATTTTTCATCACAATAAAGTGACCAAGGCATCTTCTCGACATTTTATCAGAGGAGTAAACCATTCTCGAGGCAGCAGGAAAACATCATTGTAATTTCACAAATATAATTATATGAGCACCAGGTTTTTTATTAGGTTTTTTTGTGAGTACACTGCTTTCATTTCAATAATGTTTATACAATTATTTGTTGTAGGGAAGTGATCGGGGCAAGTCCGTAACCATTGATCAGATGAGTTTATGCTCCTCGAGCCAATAAGTATACCTATTTCTAATTGCACAAATATAACATGAGCCATGTGCTTTTTTTGTTATGTATTTGTCTTGTGTATATTGGTTTCATTATGATAATGTTTGCTACATTTTTGTTGCAGGGTGATGATTGGGGCAAGGCCCCAGCTGTGGATCAAACGACACCTTCCTCGAGGAAGTTGATATACGTAATTGTAATTTTTGAAATCGAACATGAGCAATATGCTTTTTTTTATTATGTTGTTTTCCTCAGTATATTGCTTTCAATTTAGTAATGTTTTATATATTTTTTCTGCAGGATATTGATTCAAAGTTTTATCTAGCATCAAAGAAATCAATAGATTTTGATGTGGGTGAGATCATGCATGATGCTGACATTGGATTTTCACTAGACCCAATTAAAATGATAAAGAATACGTTAAACAAATTAATGATGATATCTTTTTTCTGCTATTCATTCAACCATAGATGAACAAGATTAGAGAAAAGGTTGATGTTTTGGTGAAGAGATCTAAGGCCTTGAAAGTAAGTTGCATGATCTTGAATTAGAAGATAAATTCATTTATGATTATGTAATTTGTACTTGTATATGATAATTTTTAGAATAGTAATCCACCTTAGTGCCTTGATCATACACTTAGGACACACTTCATTAGCTTCTATGCTTTATTCCATGGTCAAGCCTTAGTAAAATTGATCAATTACTGATAGTTGAGGCGCTCCACTTTGATCATTCTAACAATTGAGGCACTCCAGGTTGATCATTCTGACAACCCAGGTGCTCACATTGATGACAAAATCTTGGTGTGCTCCCCTATCCCTAGATTCAGGGATTGTGTTTGATTTGAGGCGCTAGTGCATGTTTTTGTTGGTTTTTGGCCTTCCTTGAGCATTTATTTGCCTCCTTGGGACACTCCCACTCACCCATGTGATCACCAACACATAACATGCCTCCATTTATGTTCCAGCATTCCTCACCCTCGTTCACACTAACATTCGTGACTATTTGGGATGATTAGGAGGCTGATTGGTCCACCTAGTGGGGTTTGAGGGTCAAATCATGAGATTACACTTGTATGAATCCATATGGCCTCCAAGGCCTCAATTTTTCTCCCTGTTGTATTATAAACATGTTCCAGGCATTTTTACATGTTGGACAATCATAATAATATTTGTTGTTGACTTCATTTGTGTATGTTATTTTCACTCTTTTAGTGTTTTGTACATATTTTGTGAGCAATAACGAATTATGAGAATATACTTGTCTCCTAGATCCTACCGTGAATCAATTCTCACATGTTATGAGAGATATTTGGAGTTGCAAATAAAATCCATAGTGTTTGAGGGATTTTCCAAATAGATTCGAGTGTTTGCTTTGTAGGTACAATCAATAGTTTGTCACCAAGTGCACAAGCAGAAATGGAGCAGACCCATGTTTTTCTAACCCCATTCAACTATCTAGAATCGAAGGCTGAAATGGCGATCCAACTAAGGTCAAAAGTCCTATACAGGGTCAGCATGGGTACAGAAGTTGAACCCAACTTTGCTGTGGAGAAATAGAATTTCTTCAACATGATTGATGAAGCATTTGGAATGATTTGTCTCAAAATTTTGAGAGACTTGCTCTTCCATGTAGACATTGTATCAACTACCAATGAAGTATGGTTAAATCTTGAGGTATTTTTTGGGAATACTGATGAGATGATAGGTCACTATCTCGAAAATGAGCTAATCTCACCAAGTCCAGCTCACTTTAAGACAATCCAGGATTTCTTCACCAAGTTCAAATCGTTGGTGTTCATCTCAAGCAATGTGGCATAGAGAAGAAGGAATAAAAACTCTGTTCATACTTCTGAAGCTAGGGATATATTACTCAGTGTTTTTGTCTACATTCCACTCTAGCAAGCTCGTAGCTCGAAACTAGCGCATGCCTTCACTCGTTGACTTCATGGAGTCACCGACTCAAGATCAAAAAAAGCTAGTGCAAATGGGAACCATAAAATATAGTAAGGATCAAGACCTTTCTACAAGTGTTTCCAATCCATCCAAAGGCAAGAAGAAATCCAAGGATTTGAAGTAGCAAGAGAAGAAGAAGATGGACAAACCCAAATCTTCAGATGGGGGATCGAATCCTTGCAAGGACAAGGACAAGAAGAAGCAAGAGAAGAACAAATTCACTTACTATTACAAGGGGTGGCATCCAGAGAGTGCATGCATGAATAAAAACATAGACATGATGGCGTAGCTACTTGAGAAGAACATCATCCCACTTCTTGATGGCACAAGGAAGAAGGATGGTAGCTCAAGCTCAAACAACAAGGAGAAGTGCCATGCATTGGTTTTTGGTTCTTCATATCCTTCTACCTTCATCATAAATTCAAGAGCTTCTAGACATATGGACTCCATAGGATACTACTTCTTGGCCATGTATTCTCACAGTGGTCCATCAATGCGAATGGGTGATGATTTAGAAATCCAAGCCAAAGGGATTGGAAGGATTGATCAAGAAGATGGGTACTTCAATAATGTTTTGTTTGTACAAGATATAACAACGAACCTAATCTCACTGTATACAATGAAACACACTGGAGAAACCAAGAGAGTAAAATTTACTCCAAATGTAGTGGAGATAACAGAGATCTCTATAGGAAATATTGTGGATTTGGGTTTTTCTCACCATGCAACTGGAAAATACAAGTTCTCTCATTTCCTCCCCTACCCTCAAGGGAATGCGCTCTTGACTGATGCCAATGAGACAAGAAAATTGTGGCATGAGAGATATGGCCATATAAAATAAAGGTAACTCTAGGAATTGATCAAAGAAGGCATGGTGTAAGGGATTCCTTTTACCAAGATCTCAAATGGCACATGCATAGGATGTGTAGTGGGAAAACATCCATAGCGCAACAATGAGAAAGGGAAAGAAAGGAGAGTTGTCCAAGCGGTTTATTTGGTTCATTCAGACCTCATTGCTCCTTTTCCCACACCATCCTATGGAGGATAAAGGTATGTGTTTACCTTCATAGATTATTTCTCAAGGTTTTGTTGGGTATACTTCCTCAAACTCAAATCTGAAGTTTTTGAGACTCTCAAAGTTTGGAATTCCATGGTTGAGAATGCACAGTGGGAACAAGATCAAGGTCCTTAGGAAAGAAAATGGAAAGGAGTAAATGAAAAATAGTTTGCAAAATATTTGTGAAGAATGTGCCATCCAAATGTATCATTCGGTGTCGTACACGCCACAAACAAATGGTGTGGAAGAGTGCAAGAACATGGCTCTCAAGGAGATGGAAACCTATATGTTGGAAGCAAAGGATTTGAATCCTAATATATGGGATGAATCCATTAACTGTGATGCATGCATCCAAAACATATCTACTCACAAATATTTGGATGGAAAAAACACCATATGAGGCTTGGATGTGTCACAAGCTAAGTGTTTCTGATTTCAGGGTCTTTGGATCAAAGGTTTGGGCTAGGATTCCTCCATAGAAGAGAAAGGAATTGCAACCTCAAATAAATGAGTCCATAATGGTTGTATATGCTGAATATTGAAAAGAGCTACAATATATTTGATCCCTCAGCTCAGAAGAACTTTATTGAAAGGAGTGTGCAATTCGAAGAAGAACTCATGGAGAAGACCGAATTTGCTCAAGGGGAATGCTCACATTCTCCACTCCAAGATAATGTAAGTGATTATTATTTTTATGATATTTATGATTCTGATATTTATGAAGATGATAATGACATACATTCATATCATGGCTCACCCATTCAGCCAAAATGGGTTGAGAAAACCATTGAAGCAGCTGGGGATTTAGCTGGAAATCCACTATATCCTAGAAAGACTAGATCTCAATTTCACAATGCTTTCTCTACATCTGAAGTGAATATTGATGAAATATGATTGATTATGGTTGGATATGATCATCAAACATATCAGGAGGCATCACTTGAACCAATATGGCAAACAACCATGCAAGAATAGTTTAACTCATTGCAAGTAAATGAGACTTCTGAATTGGTTCTCTTGCCTTTCAAGATGAAACTAGTGCAATGAAAATGGGTCTATAGGACCAAAGTGGATGTTTATGGTTCATATATTAAGTATAAGGACAGGTTGGTTTCCAAAGGATTTTCTCAAGTCCAAGGAGTGGACTATACAGAGACGTTTTCACTGGTTGCAAAGATGGACTCTATCAGACTAGCTTTAGCCATTGCTGCATCTAAGCGCTGGGAGGTTTACCACATGGATGTGAAGAGTGAATTTATTCATGGTGAACTTGAAGATGATATCTCTATGAAACAAAATTAATGTTTGATTGAGGATCCTTCACTTGCATTTAGGTTAAAGAAGTCTCTCTTGTAGAAATTCAGGCCTGCAGTAGATTAATTTCACTCACAGCAATTAACAATTGATCATGCAAATTATCAACAATGGAGACTGAATATGGAGCTGTAACACAAAATTATATTAACTGAGTGTACAATAGCCAACCCTATAATAACATAGGCTGCTGAATATATAGAATACATGAGCAAATTGAATGCATAAGGAAGCATCCAAATCTAGCATAAAGCAGGCTTACCCAAAATAGGCTATTCCCCCATAGGTGTAAAAAGCTGATCCCAAATCTATCAAGGACCCCATGAATTAGCAAGGGCGCATGGGCAAGATAAAGAGTGGTCAAATGGCAGCTCAT